>KL255054.1:36879-52304 GCA_000699545.1 Podiceps cristatus
GCAGGAATGAATAAATTTTAAATTCTCAAGCAGTACGGACTTAAAAAAAGCTAAAACATCATTTTCCACATTATTTCTAAGGGCTAAACATGCTAAATATTAGTCCTCCCCAGAGTCTCTGATGATTTTAAAAAAAAAAAAAATCCCCTTAACTCATGTGGAAATCTTGTTTCAGCAGTGACCTGCTTGAAAGTATAGAAGGACCTCAGTCTTGGCTTTTTTTTTTTTTTTTTACATAATGCCCTAATATTTAAAATCTTTCCTCTGAAGAACAGGAAAGCATGTCTTCAGTCAACATTTGAATAGCAAATCATCTTAGAAGAAATTAAGCTTTCAGACATTTATGGCTGATCAAAAGCTATCCTGCTGTCATTTTCTCCTGCTTGACCTACTAAGGATTAAGACCCGATAAAGCAGCATTCATTCTCAGGTGTAAATGCAGCTGCATCAGGCCTTTATTAGAGCCGACTAATGAAATCTCCAGCCCTATAGGAAAGAGAAAATGCACTGTTTATGGCCTGTTGTTGTGACTACAGCCTCATAAAAAAGGAGTGAACAGTTTTATAGGTCCCCAAAACAAGGAGCTATAACATAATTACGTTCAACAGAGCTCTGTTTCATGTTAATCTGTTGTCAGCACCTCAGAGAAGTGAACACTGAAAGAACCTGAGGTAGTAGCAAAGCCCAACTCTGAAGAAAAAAAAAATCTGTTTCCTGATTTAATTAATAGCTGTACGATAAAACTACAAATTTCAATTATTCTGAGTGATTTGCCCAGAGAAGATAACCTTAGTGTACATAAAAGCACAACCACCTACTTTTTGAATTCATGATGACATAAATAACACGCTACCCTAACTTTCATGTAAAACCAGGCATATCAACACTGTCACATAAACACAGTTAAGTGATGTATTCCTAAGGGATATAGGCAAGCTACTTTATGCAAGGAATGTTCAAATCTGATTGTCTGGTAGTGACATCCTGATTTATAATGTATCCTGCAAATGGTCAAAAATTTCACTTGGATAAATGGTGGTACGGAGTGGTACAGGAGTATGTTCACCCAAATACCTTCTATAGACTAATGCATGATGGTGGTTGGTGGTGCAGGTCTGGGGTTGGTGGTGCAGGTCTCTTATCAACTACCTTTAAAACACAACAACCTCCCTTGCAAAAATGCCCTGAAGGAATGTACAAGTTCACTCTGGAATCCCAGGCCCTCTCACTGAATTTTGCCCTACAAAGCAACATTTCCATACAAGATTAGCAGTTAAAGCTCTAACAAACGCAACACATAAACCACCATTTATCAATTGAGATTACTATGCAAAGCAAATACTAAATCTGCTCGTATATTTAGTATATTCTTGCTATTCAAAACTTCTGGAATAGTCACAGCCACTCACTTAAAAAGATGTTACAATACAGAATTAAATCTGCATCCACGTGTTTAGAATTTCTAATGGAACAGATACTTATAAACAAGCAATATGAGCAATTTGTGTATTATTTGTTAATAACAATTAGCCAAAAAGTTTCAAGCACTATGTACAACACTGCTAATTTATTTTGCCTATCTTGTATTAGGTTACTGTAGTTAAACATACCCTTATAGTGATAAAAATGAAGAGATAACACCGATAAACTTTTTAGAAAGCGTTACAAACATAGCAGCCTTTGTACAGTATGAGAAATGGTAACTGAATGTTAACAGAAAACCTGCAAATCATGCAGTTCTACACTCTTCAGGAGACCTGTTATAATTCATTTAATGATGGCATTAGGCTTTTCAAATGTTATCTTACATTCTTACTTATAACTGAAGGTAAAGAGCTCTGAACACCAATCAAAATACAAAAGACATACTTCACTTATCACTTTTATATTGTCTTTAGAATAAAGAAAATTACATAGCAGATAATGAGGTTAATCCATTAAAGACAATCTTTGAAAATAAGCAATACGGAAGAAGTAAAAGTGATCTGCAATATCAAAGGCACTTCTCACCAATATTCTAAAAAGCCCATGTTTCACTTGCTAACAAAAACAATTCTAACTTTGATAAAGGAGAAAGAAATCATGGCAAAAATGCATGATTACAAAATTTGTGCTACGCATACCCAGAAGAAATATCCAGAATGAAAGAAAAATAACCATATCAGCAATATGCAGGTTTGTTACAGAGACCATTTGCTCAAAACTTAACCATACATATTCTGCTAAAAACAAGTACTGGAAACCTGTAAGATTTGAAGAATTGTGATTTAGTTACTATGAATTTAGTTATGCATTGTAAATAGCCTTAATTTAAGTAATAATGTTGCAGCTATTACTCACACTGACTAATAATCATCTGCAGAGGAAGCACATGGAGTCCAAAAGGACTATTTCCAATGGTGCATGCTATGCAATGTGAACCTGCAGCACATTCAGGGTTTCACCAAGAGCAGGGACTGTCAGAAGACAAGGGGCATCCACTCGTTTATTGCCATTATTTGAAGCCTAGATTCACTGAGAATTAGTCATTAGTAATTTTATGGAAGGTTTTGCTTTCAATAAGAGGGTTTTTTTTTTTTTAAATGGCAAGGCAGCTCACAAATCAGTTGCTTTGCCAAAAATTAATATTAATGAGATAATTTCAATAGAAATTCTGATTTACTCTGGCAGATGCTGATAAGACCAGACACCTCTTTCAGGCAATTAGAATCCTGTTAGCGGGATTCCTGGAGGAAATAACCACCAAGTTTAAAAACAAGCAGTAAAATAATTAGTCTTCACTGTCATGCCTAAAATTTGCTAATAGAAAAGAATTTTGGTGACTTTTGAAATTCCAAAATTCAGAAATAATTGAGGTTTTGGTGTTGCTTTACTTTTACCATAATTTAGTTTTAGTCTTCTGACTGTGATTAAAGCACTACTAAAATACAGACTAAAAAATTCATGGTAGACCTTACGAATCACACCAGAAGAAGAATCTCTGGGCATTAACAAGAATAATTTTGAAAGATAAGTTCTGTTTCAACTGCTCAATATTCAGAAAACACCATGGAAAAAAAATATTCTTTAATATAAACCTGTCTAGTTCTGAAAAATGCAAACCAAAGATCAGAAGCACCACTAGAAAAATACAGCCGAAAGCACTATTTCTAAACTGCTTGCTACAATTATTACCTTTGAGCTTTATGCTAACTTTGTCACTAGACCTTCCATGGTTCTCTGTGTCTGGGATTCTCTTATATGAGACTCCTAAGTGGATGTTTCAGGTTCACAATTTGCTCAGGTAAAAACAAGAAGGCTAATATTACTGGATCTGGGTAAGCTACTTGCACAAAGATTATGCCAGGTAGTCACATTCCACCAGAATACAGCAACATAATAGTGATTTTGTCTGAGTAAAGATTGAACAAAACACTAACCAAATGAAATACCTCTTTCTGGTTTTAATTTGTTATTAAAAATAAGCATACCTCTTAGCAAAGGAAATATTGCAATACAAGCACAATTACCTTATGTTCTGGAAGACAAGCTTTGCCCAACAAGCATTACCTGCATAGGAGCCTAAGCTAAACCACTGCCAAAGACAAAGCCCACTGCCACCAGAGAATGGTAGTCAACCTTCACACCGCTAATGAATGTTACTCAATGTCACATTAAGGCATATGGAACTCTTGCAGAAGAGAGAGAGGTTAATGGCTTCAGGCATTACACAGCACAATGGTCGAACCCATAGGGCTACATTCTTCAATAGGAAGGCAGTCCATTACACCCTCTCAGCCTCCTCTGTGCTTCATTTGCCCCCAATATGTTTGTGTAGAAATATTTAGATTAAGAATTAAAGCTTAAATACAATCCTTTTGTATTAAACCCAGAATTTTATGTTTGGCTTATAATGGAAGCCAATACTGCCTTACTCTCTGCCACTCTTTGCATTGCTTTAGACTCCTTTCTTTTCATGTATTTTCTACCTGCTCATTCAACTTTAAGTCCCTCATACTTTAACTTTGACTTCAAATCTTTTGAATTACATTTATCATCCACAAATTAAAGGCACCATGACTGTCTATTCTGACTACACAGAATAACCCCAAACCCCTCATTCATTCTTTCTTCCTCATGCTCACAATACCTTTGAGAACTAACACCTCTAACCTTGAATGAAAGATTTAAAGTAATGAAGAATGTATTAAGCCCAGAGTAGATTGTACCTCTCTCAAACTGCTCAAAAATGAAACTTACACTGCTGCGATGACTTTAGACTTCAGGAATCATCTCTCTCCTAACAGATTTTTTTTTTTTTTCATTTAAGAGAGTAACATTCTTCAATGCAGTATTTTTTCAACTAAACAGTTCCAGCTTTAATACATCTGCAGTTTTTCAACAATTAAGTGCAAAGAAATTGTACATTACAAGCCTCTTCCACATAGATTTTACAAAAAGGAAAATAAATGACAAGTTCTCTTTTCTCCCTTTCTGCCTTCTAACAAAGGGTGTTCTTTGTTCCCATTCATCCCCCAAACAGAACAGCCCACTCCAGTGGCTTTGCAGGTAGAAGAACCCTAGAGACTCACCTTCCATAGACTTTGATGTCAGATTTTTGCCTAGCTTAATTACATGTCAAACAGCCCGAGGTTTTGGAATGCTCAGGGAGGGGAAGCTGAACCTCTGGAAATTCCATCTCAGTTCCCCCTCACTAATGAAGAAAGACGTAAAATCCATAGTTCAGGAAAAACCTTTGCGTATCATTGTAAACTGCACTGTGACATTGAAAAATGGTATTCTGCTAGCAATTATAATAGGAAAATGAACAAAGATTATTTAAAATACAAAAAAAAAAAAAGTCCAATAAAATTATGCTAAATTTCATATACCTCGATACAATATTTAACCTTCAGTCTTTCTGCACTCTACAAGCTACATTGTATTTAATGCAAACTATTCAGATTAAAACCCACAGACCACATGAGCATTTATAGCTATTACAGAGTGCAGTACAAATTTGTCTTCAGTCTTCAAGACCTTGCAACACAGAGCATATTTTGTACCTACATGTCTGTAAACTAGATTAGAGGAATAATTTTAACTGACAAAATCAATAAAAAGACAGTACAAATGTGAGCCTGCACCCACTTCACATGACTGCAAGATCTCTGTATAGAGATTGATAGGCGGACAGGGGACTAGTCAAGAGACAATCTGAAGCAGAAGAGCTGCAGGACCAGAGGGATAGAGTTATAATATTAATAGGGAAGTATAGGATTTCTATTACTGAATTATCATCCAATTACATATTATAACCAGACTATTATTAGTAAAATAGCATCTACAGACTCAGTAGTTGATTAATGAATCTCTGTGCCTTGCGCTGTACAAACACTTAACAAAATGAAGGGTCATACCTTTGACAGTTTGAAGCCTAAAGATGATAAGCACTTGAACTCACCTGTGCGCCCCAATGTCCACTAACAAAGGCCAAACAGTACCTTTCTTCCCTCCACTAATGTGTATTCATGTTCTCCTGTTTCTCCAGTAGCCCTCCAGTCAGAGTACATGAGAGGCACAGTCAGTTTTCCTGTTTCTAACTCTGGTGTGTTTAACAGTGATCAATGCACTACTCTTCACAAAAGTTGTCTATTCTGAGTCCATTTATTCTCCTGAATGCCAACAGCATCCTGTGATGCATGTGCAAAAGTGTTTTCCTGGTATATTTATCAGACAGCACAAGAAACAAGGCATATGCACCTTGATCCTTCCCATGGAGGGGCCTTCAACCTTCTAGCAATCCATATTGGAAGGATTCCTAGCCAGAGACTCCACCTCTAACTCTGGTGTGTTTAACAGTGATCAATGCACTACTCTTCACAAAAGTTGTCTATTCTGAGTCCATTTATTCTCCTGAATGCCAACAGCATCCTGTGATGCATGTGCAAAAGTACTTTGTTAATTTCATTTGACTGTTCTCTTATGCACTCCCTAGCCCCCAAGCAAAGATGCAGACATTTTAGAAAATTTTCTGGTATGCAAATCACTCTGGGCTGGGGTGAGGGGGTGGGCAGGGATGTGGAAATAATAAAAGGACTGAACTTGAAGCAACAGATTTGGTTCTCCACTGACACTAACTGGACTAAGAGAATTGGCTCCCAAGTCCCAATTGCACAGCTTCCTCAAAAATTAGCAGAAACTCACTGATGACAATAATAGCTTTTATTCCACCAAACAGCAGAAAACAACACTTCTAGCCCTTATCCCTAAAATCCACTCACTATATATTATTGGATTATAAATAGAACTGGTATCAGGAGGGTGAAACGAACCAAAACAGAAGAGAAACTTAAATTTAATCTTTACTCATTTGTTCTATCTTTAAGCCTACCTGGATATGCAGTCTATTTCCATTTCACCTGAATAGCTAGATATTCCATACTCACAAGCGAGGAAATTCTGAGCAAACCACATCCCAAGTTCAGTAGAATGATGGGTATCAGAAAGTGTAAAAAATGGATTTTGCCTGTCAGAGTAGAACCCAATATCTATATTGTAAATTTTTACTCACAGATTTTTAATAAAAAGCACCTTAGCACCTTAAAATTCAAGAACAAAAGTGAAAATTTTGTCTATCAGTATGGACTTAGAAATACCATATTTCGCTACAGCAACAGCAGGTTTTTATGTTTCCCTTTCTAAACCACTTGCCAAGTAGTCACAAAAGAAGAAAAAAAAAACGAAGTCTGGAGACAGCAAAATCTACATTATATTCTGCATTTTGTGTCTGCATGCTCTGCACATACAGACACTTGTCAGCTAAAACCATTGTTAAAACTAAAGCATCAAATCTCATTTCAATAATGCTTACATGCAAAATCTTTTTAAAAATACTTAAAATTAGTGTATTCTACATTAAACTATTTGTTTTCAGCTAATACAGTTATAAAAGGCCTATAGATTTATTTCTGCTAATGCCTCAACATAAATCCAAGAATTAAAGAAATTCAGGATTTTAATCTACTGAAACTAAGCAGGAAAGCTTTCCTGCAAAGAAAAAACAGTAAGTCTCCTGCAGACATGAAGTTCAAAGGAATGACACTGTAAATGCCTCCTAGCAACGTTAAAGATATTCATAATCCTCATCCTTTCTACCTTACTTTAGCTTTACTAATTGAAAAAGCAACTAATGCAAACAGCCTAATAAAAATAGAAATGGTTTATAAATTTATTTTTAACAAATCTATCCAATTTTCTTTTTTTCAAGTATAAGCATGAACTAATAATAAAGAGAACAAGCTCCTAATTTTCTGATAAAGCACATATGGACCTCTTAGAAAAATCCCTTGGGTTCAATTTTTATTTTTTTTTTTAAAGCTCTGGTATTCATAACAAAATAACTATGGTTTCTACATTATCACTTTAAAACCAGTCATTGTGGGAAAAGTAAAAAAAAAAAAAAAAGTGTACAGTATTTTAAAATTATTCACACTGATCCTAAATGTAAAAAAAAATAAATTTCTTAAATTTAAAATCATTACATTTTATTTATAAAACGTGCTTACAAACAGCACACATCCATACTGTAGGATGATAACTTTACTGTCCTATAGTACTGTAAGCAAATTAAACAAAATTAAGTTCCTTTATAATCTTGCTTCAACTCACATACTTTATAAAAAGCAACAAATAAACTCTTACTATCTTCTTAGTCCTATAACAAGGCAGGAATAAGAAATAATCCTTTTAAGCAAAGGCTAATTCTAATAGACAGGAGGTGATACTCCTTTCTACTAATAAAGTGAATATTCCTTATATTAACAGACTAAGCTCATTCTTCAGTTTAAGTCACTGTCAAATTTCTCTTACTTCAGTGATAACTGAGAATCAGCCATTAATTTTTGTTGCACACTTTCTTTAATCCCAACTGTATATAAAGTATTTTCCATGGTCAGACTAATAAAAACTATTTTTACTCCTTTCTTAAAGAATTTGGTAAAGTTGTTATCTGTATGGCTAAATTCAAGAGAACCAGTATCTGCAGTACTGAAAGATTAGCCTTCACAATATAAAAACTGTATTTCAGACACATGTAAAGAACATGTTCTGCACTAAATTGGATAACCTCAACCAGTTGTCTTGACATTAGGTCTCTTAATCCACATAAATCAACTGCAATTGTGTTAGCTGGGTAAGCAAAGCAAGCACTGTGCTTCTCTAGGGAAGCATACACTTCTGAGCTCTCCTAAATCCCAGAAGCTTCTTTTTCATGAATGGCACATTAAATATGCAAAAATCTGTTCTAATTGACCAAATGACATAAAAAGGAAGAAGAACAAGCAAACATAGTAGAAATAAAGACACCCCCAGTTACTCACAGAAGGAAGCATCCCAAGCATTTTCATAAGAATGAACCTTGCTAATGGCTTCAAGGCTGCTGTAGAATAACAATTGGGTAACAGAGTGAGGGGGAATAAGACCAAAGGAGGAAAATCTTCAAGACTAGGAAGTATTTACAACTACACAGTGTGTGGAAAATGCAAAAAGTGCTTAAACTACTTAGATGATAGAATATGTACAGTACATATCACTGAGAAAGTCTGACAGAAGCAGTAGCAGATGATAAAACCTTCTCAGGAAGCTATTCTTGTTTTGAGAGCTGTACTGGTTTTTAAATAAATTTTCCAGCCAATGTGCTGTTTGTTCTCAAAATTAGACTTCATGCTGAGATGGTGAGCTGCATTCAAGTCAGTCATGCTCTTCTGAAAACTGACGAGTCATTGTAGCACTAGGACTGGAAGGCTCTTACTGGGGTTGATTCCACTTTGTGATAGCGACATTGTGTAAAGGTTTATATTTCTTTTATGTATTATTGCTAGCTTGAAAATTGCTATGCAACATATAACACTTTGTCAAATCATAAACCTTACTGGAATTTCATATCACAAGTTATTAAATGAAAAATGAAGCCTGTCATGCAAAAAATAAACTACTTTCCCTTACATATGATAATCATGATAAGCACATAGTGCAAAAGCTATTTCTCTCTTCCCACCACAAGATGCATGCCTATAACATAATTCTTCACTACTTGAGTAGCACCATCATAACTAATGGACTCTCAGATAAAAAAAGACAATTTAAGCTGTGTCCCAAAGCTTCACAGGGTACTAGCCATCATTTCGCACTTCAAAAATAGTGACTGTTGCTTGTTGCAAACTAAACACGTGAGAATATTTTCAGAAAAGTGGAAAAACTGAGGTGTCAGTGCAGGACAGATAGATCATATGCTACAAGCATCTAATGTGCCTAGACAGACATTTTAATTCTACTTACTTCTGGACATCACATTAGGAACCAAATATATTGCTTCAAAAGCATTCACACTCATTACATTTCTCCCTTATTCAGTAGTGACTCAGTTTCAGCTAGCAGCTAATAGCTGTGGCTGATCAGTCCTTATCAAGCTTCTTGAAAAGGAAATTCCATGTGCTAAGGCAGGCCTGAGTAAAGGAAAGATCACCTGAACTGAAACAACTATGTTGTCCAATGTGCTCAAACAAAATGCAATTTTATCTTAATAAACCTGAAAATGAACAATAAGAATTAAAACATACTTTGGCTATTTCATATTTAAATGTGGTATATTTTCTTTAGAGTTTTCAGCTTAAAAAAAAAAAAAAAATCATTTCACCCAAACAGTAATACTAACGAGTTTGTCAAATTAAAAAGACAAAATCTCTGAATTCATCAGATGATGATAAATAAAAGAAATAGCATCTCCCACCAAAACATTACCCTTCGTCTCAGCCACAATGGAAGCATTTTATTTAGATCTCCCCTGATCGGCCAAACTCTACAGCTGTGAGATTTATTCACCCATTTGGACTTTTTTAAGGGTCCTCGATTCTGCTGCTCCTTCCCTTTATTATTTGTTGCCAAGAATTATATTTTAAGTAAATCTTTAAATTACATTAGCTAGCTACTCTAAGCAGCATTCCAGGCACAGAGGTGACTAGCAGGAAAGAAGCGTCTCCTGCTCTAGCTTGCGGAGCTGGGTAAGCCCTACACTTGCTGCATCCTTGGAAACAAAATAGCATCCAAGTACTACGCACTATGTACTTACTCCCAGAAACAAGTGCACAAAACCACAAGAAAGGCACACGTTGCCTACCGAGTTTCACAGTGGTAGCACACAACATATAACTAACATTGCTCACAGAACCGCAGGTATTTGCCTACGGACTTGCAACCTTGAAACCATAATTCCTTCCTCATAGCAATAGTTTCCATCAGTCTTTCAAAATTCCTGCTAGGAAGAAGATTGCAACCACACCTAGTATATTGCTGGCCAAAGAGTCAGTATGTCCATACAGAATGTTTAATAACCAAGATATTCCCTTAACAGGGTGATAATTTGGGTCTCTCTCTCTCTCTATTACCTTATGAAATTTCTTGGGATTTATTTAAGTCTCTGAGAATTCTTGATCTCCACTGGAAAAAGATAAATAGTCCAACAAGTTAAAAAGTATTGCATATCTAAAAAAAAAGCCATCAATTAGTAAAGCATTTTTTCTTTAGGAAACCAAACAAAAAACAAATAGGAATGGTTTCTGTTACCTAATATGTGATAGTTTTAAAGTCTCAGTATGGATAAAGCACTTCATCGAGGTTGGAGTTTTTACCTCACTCCTAATTAATTTAAATTTTGCTACTCATTATTATACCAAATTTAATAATTTGTCTTTTAGTTTCTTTTTTTTCTCAAACAACTGAAATAGAAACCCAAATTTTCAAAGGATTTAAAGTTCAGCTTTAATTTTTTTTTTTTTTTGTATTTTCGCCATAAGATAACCATTTTATAGTGCATCCTATGGCAGACTTAATAAAGTTTAAAACTGCAAAACTAATAAAAACTAGTAATAACAGCATTTTTGCATTTCCACTGTTAAATCATCGGGTTTTTCTAATTGTCTACAGTTACAAATTCCATGACAGGATATCATTTCTGCAAGTGCCAAAGGAGCCCCCTTACTCAGGCAGAGCTCCTGGTGAAGCAGATGGCCGGCCTGACTGAGCAAAAGACAGGCCATGACTGAGCTACGTGTGAGGCTTTATTCAGATTTCCTATTGGTTCAGCCAAGAGAAATTTGTCAAGGCTCAGGTTAACAACTGAAGTAGACACAGTTTAATTACTCCACTAAATACCTTCCATGTACTGCAGAGGTAACAAATGGAATTTTAGTACTTTGCTACATTTACAAAATACTAGGAACAAAAACTAATTTTCAGTGAGTTTTAAAGTGCATCCTCTGACTTGCCATACAGAAAAGTTAAACCTGCAAAGCTAATAAAAACAGCTTCTTATATTCATATGGAAGACACCACAAACTTTGTCACTCATATCAGACACGAACTGTGTCTCATTTGTTTCACATGAAATTGTTTGAAATCTATTACATCTTGTAGTTGTAAAAGTTATTTTTATTAACACAGCTAAAAGACCAACAAAAACTGCAGCAGCATTCCATGTGCTTGGTAATTGTCCAACTCATTTATTGCATCGCAGGTTGAGAACAGCCCTACAATCCCACTCCAAAGTGAACACGTGAGCAGTCCCATTCAAGTCAAGCCATCTGTTTACACTAGACAACTTTACAAAAGTGTTTCCCACAGTGCTAACACTGGTTCACTATAGCCCTGATGGGACCACTCTTACAACATGCTAGCCAAGCATTTCCTATACATTCTTTAGCAGTAGCGTTAAACAGTGGTTGCATGGCCATCTAAGCCAACCCACTGACTTGCTATAGGAGAAAGGGGTCTCTCTTTCTCTCCCTCTTTCCAGTTCCTCTCCTTCTCCCACTTGATACTAAGGTTTGCTTTCTTTTCCAAACTCCAGCAACTACCAGACCTTTCTGCATGCTGCTCTAAATCACTAAGCCACCAGGAAACCACCTAATTCCCTAGGTGTGGTTTAGTTTTCCTCCAGTTTGTAAGTCACAGCACCTCAGAGAGAGGTCTGATGAGGATGAGCAGCGGTGCTAGCACAAAGCAAGCAGCAAGAACTCAAGGCTGGCACCAACGTGGGAACGGGACATTGGAGGAGAGAGGGAAGGAGAGTGGGGCCTCCTGCTTCCAACAGCAGTGAGGTGTTCAACGGGCTCATCACTTCTCATGAAACTGTACCCTTGGAGGACAAGGTATGACAAGGGTTTGATCCACTCTAAATGGGGTCTCCCACTACTGTTGAATGATGTGAAGCCTACATAGTAAACTTCGTTCTTCCAGGCAAACCTGGGGAGGATTATTGACACGTACTCCAGTTTTGCAGGCCCTATACTTCCTCAAACTAAACTCAACTCTGTGGTACATTTATCTAAGTTGATAATGTGCACAATGGTTTCTGAAGATAAAAACCATTACCTAGATTCTAAATATACCAGTGAATGTATCAGTTCCTGGGATATCTTGTGGACTATGACTTACTTTTTTTTATTTTATTTTATTTTAAGAGATGCCACAGAACATAACTAAAACCCCCATCCATCTTGCTCCACAAAGCATGAGGCTGCAATCCCCATCAAAGGGAGTTCCTATTGGAACAGAACCCCATTCTTCAACTCCACTCAGCAGGGTGTAGTATCATGACCTGCTTGTGCAAGAAAATAATTGGGCAGACACACTGCTGCTGTAAACAGTGCTCTTTTGCTGAAGATCTGGCTTCTTAATTGTAAAACAAAGGCAACTCATTCACGTTAAAAGCATAAAATAGAACAGGTCATGAAAGTAGAACAATTTCAGTCAACTCTTATATGTCATTTCATTAATCCAAAACAAAACTTGTAACAGTGATCCTTAGACCTCTAATCCACTTTAAGCATTGCAAAACAAAGAAAACATTAAAAGCCTTGATACCAACAGTAAAAGCTTATGGAATCCGCTAAAGGCTATCCATTCCATTAGACATTTCCATGCTTACTCATTAAACTTCATTTTCTTAGACTGTTCTAAAAGTGTGCTGAGTTAAGGAAGCAAAAAGTTAATAAAACAAATATTATCATAAGAAAGTGGACTTCAAAATGGATCTCAAACAACAGCAAGCTATTATAATCTTTTAGATCAGTATAACTCAGGGATAATTTTTTTGAAACAAATGGAGTTGCACTTGGTTGACTCAGAAGAACCCTTGTTATTCCTTCATCTAGAAACAGCTCAAGGTATCTTTAAGATACCTTTTATATACATTATATAAAGAGTTCTATAAATTTTATAAAGAAGCACTTTAGTTTTAAACAATTTGAAAAACAGCTCTGTCCTTTATTTGCCACATTCAGTGTAAACTATTAAAAAGAAGCTGACAAATTATCTGATTATCATCAGTCATTAGCCACAGTAGAATAAAAACATCAACTTCTCTTTAAATAGATGTCAACCTGTAGACCATTAATTAGAAGGGACCTTTAATGTTTTTCAACAATGATGACTTCTAGAAAGTGTAATTTCTTTTGAAACATCCAAAGTGCTTTATGGTTACAGCACTTCTTAAACAGAGCTCTAAAAGAGGAGAAACAATTATAACTCCTGCTTAAAAAAGTGATAGTACGTTGTGATTCAAAGTTACATATTTGTCTATTTTAAGAGTTTTCCCAAGCTCTCAGACCTAAAAATAAGTATTGTAGGAAGACTGAATGGCATTTGATCCAATATTCATAAAGATGAAATAAACTACTACTACCTTGTGCCTGTTTACTGCTCAATTAAAAATGAGAGTATTCAGTTAAATAATTTAAAAAAAAAAAAAAATCTTGACAGAAGAACCTCCAGGTTCAGTACTATAATAATGAGAAGTTAAAAAAATACCATTGGGCTTTGATCTGGCAATAATCTAACAGTGCAAGAAGGCGTGTGGAGGGGAAAGGCTCCAAACAGAGTGATTGATTTCATGTCAATCCAGGAAGCCCAAAAGGAAAAGAATTAAAAAGCTTTAATAAAATTGCATTCTACCTTTCCCCCAAATGAATCTTTGCTCGTTTCCTGCAAAACACATGGAAAGTAAATCTGGATTAAAGTAGGATTTCATTGCTCAAATTTCCAATCAGCTCAATATATGAAAGAAGGTTTTGGGTTGTCTTACAGGGAAATAGAAGCAGTGCATACATCACACATTTATCTTAGTTGAAATCTCCTTAGATGCTCTGTCTCTATTTGTCTTGACTTCTGTAGCTTAATTATTTACTGTAATTCTAGCATTTGGCATAGAACCTAAATCCAACCAGGTATCATCCAATTACTGCTTTCAATTTTTAACTAAAATTCTGGGGTTTGTCCTGTTCTTTGCTTTAACTGATTACTTAGCAAATTCCTGATATGCTTTGCTGAATAGAATATAGAAAAAGAGTAAATTATTAAGAAAATTCAAGAGATGTACTGAAAGAGAACTACTCATTAAAAAGAATCATACAAAAAAAAAAAAAAAACCAAAAAAACTGTCAGGGCAAAGAAATACCACTCATTAATTAAAATGTGAGAAGATTATAATGTGTTTCACTGATAGGTACTTTTAAATTGTCAGCCCTCAGGAAATAAACTGGTTCAGAGCCAGGTACATGGACACTCAGTGAGATTTTTGCTCTTCATTTTGTGTGAGTACATCTCCAAGAGAAACCATGAAAATTGAACTAGTGCAGGATTATGAACATAGCAGCCCATAGGTCATGCACAACACCTACTAAATTGTACGTCAGGATTGCATTGGCGTATTCATTCTCTTGCCATCCTTTCTCCCTTCTCATTACTCCCAAATCCTCAGTCCCCAATGAGTCTCACCCAAGGTCTTCAAACACTAGGTCTTGGCAGGGCCGTAATCTTACAGACAGGCTTCTCTGACATTTAAAGGTGCAACAGCAATGTACAAGGGAGTATGAATACTGACTCTGAGCTGTCACCTACAGCAAAGTCACTATTCATAATCCTATAGACAGATTTAATAGATTTGCAGAAAGGCAATGGCTGAAAAACACTGAATTATTAATTTGGAGACTAAACTATTACAATGCTTGATGGAAAAGCATGTTTCTCCATGCCGTTCTGGAAAGAGCTGCTGTAGCTCTTCTCTACTTGGTCTTATCAACCTATTCATTATTGGCCTCACTTCATGCAAATGGTCGCTGTGATTTCAGAGATATGATATCACAACATAGATTCATTCTTAGAACTGTCTTCATTCTCAGACTAATAAAGACCTTATAATGGTAACAAATTTTAGTTATATTGGCCTGGGACACATTTAAGCTGATGATTTATCATTGGGGTGACTTAGGATGTACATCAAATTTGATGCACTAACTTTTGTGTTACAGCAAAGTTTCTGTACAAACCACATTTTGCCAAGATGCATAGGGAACAGATAATCTGCTTTCCTATAAATAAATAAATAAATA
>JMFS01002781.1:0-22945 GCA_000699545.1 Podiceps cristatus
AGGTTACCTGTGAGGAGGGAGTTATGGGAGAATATGGTACACTGTTTAAAAGCAATTCTGCTGTCAGAGAGAATACATTTTTTGTTGAACCCTGAGCTGGAATAACAAGTCAGATGTAGTTTGGCCTAGACACAGTCCCTATACGAAAGCATTCATCATAAAAGGCTAAAATTATTTTCTTTCAAATTAAATACGTAAACAAAACTATTACTGTAGCAGATTTCTGATAATGTGTCAACACTCCATTTATTTTTCTGATCCTGGACCGGCTTTGCTTTAAAAAAAGAAGAGTTAGTTACACAGGGTTCTAGTGCCCTGTGGGTATGATTTTTAGGTGTCCATCCCACAGCCCTGAAAATTCAAGGTAGGTAGCTGCTCCTGAGAAACACTGCTTATAACTCTTCTGTCCTCTTACTAGGAAAAGCAGTGACAGTCAGGCTCTACCAAGCATTGTCTCAGGCCTCGCCCTTCATCTAATTTCAGAGTTGCAAGTGTTAACAAGCTTTGAGTTACTTTCTCTTCCATGTGCATAAATACACAGTGTACAGACTGCACTGTCAGGGAGACTCCTGTCTGTCCATGAAGAGAACTTCAGGAAAAAACTGTCCTGTTGATGAAAGGAACCTGGACAGCAGACAGTGTCCCACCTTTACACCTAGGACTCAGGAGGGCAGGAGCCAGTCATCTAGTCATCATCGCTAAGAAATATTTCTCATCACCTAGATTCTCTGAGACTGCCAAGGGGCTGATAGACAGGACTGAAGGTGAAGGCGTGACCTATGAATTTCTGGAGCAGCTGAAATCTAGAGGAGATATACTAGATCTCACCAAATGGCTCTATCTGTCTATGTTAAAGCAACGGTCTCTCAGCCACAAATAAGGTACCTATTGATTTCTCTTGTGGTGTGTCACTGTTGCTTGCAGCATGTCTAAATAGAACTTAAGCTGTTTGACACAAATACTTTAACATAGAGATGGTTTCAGGAAGCTTCAGCCTGGTAATATAACCATGTTTTAGTACTTCTTCTCACAGGAGGCAGTTTACCTCACATTAAGGCAATCATCCAGACAGTTTAAAAGAAGGCACTCCTTCTCATATTTTCATTGTTGCCAGGATAATAGGGAAAAAAGAGACTGCTCTCCTTGTTTCATGTCAATCTTTTGTTGTGCCTTCATCTTTTCATACAGAGTGAAATTCAAAGCAACTCCTACTGTGTTCTAACAGTGTCAAGGCCATCATCAACTGAGCAGTAGTATGCAACAAAATTAGTGTACTAAAGTAAGATCTTTAAACAATTTTATGAAGTATGAATTGAACCCAACTTGCCTGCACTTTTCACACCAAATGTAGTCTGATTTCTTGCTGCTATCAATATAAAAAGATTGTGCCAGTCATTTACATTGTAAATATATTCTGTTCTTGACTGTTTAAGTCTGAAAGGAAACTCGATGAACCAAGATGTTGCGCTAAAGCAGAGGGAAGGAGGAAAAGCCACAAGCCCAGAGCTGAGCTGGAAAGATCTCGTCCGATGCACTTCTTCAACATCACTGATTCCTACAGCACTCTCACTCCACGCTCTTGTACTTTGAATGTGTAGCTGCTTATCTTTCAACTTATTTTTAGGTTAGAAATTGCTCAAGCACTTTAGAGAATTGTAAAATTGTATGCTTTTCTTGCCTCTATTTTCTCCAATGCCAAGGATGAAAGCAGATTTCTTAATATCAGTTGAAGACAGTCATATTTGCTTCAGTTCCATACTTAACAGTTGACAAGCTGTTGTATTAGTAAATCCAAATAATAAATACTTTAGATAGAGTAAACTCTAAGACCTTGGTCTGGTCTTATATACTTAACTGTAAAACAATTCCTGTGGTATAAGAGAGACTGCTGATATGAATAAAGAATACTTAAATAGAACGAATATCAGAATTGTTTCCAAAGAATTAAGAAAATACTCTTATGAAGTACACTAGGTTTTATTTACATAAAGTGAAGTTTATATATCTGCATATAAATGCAATTATTTAGTTACAGTTATATATGTATGTGATATGCTATGTATATACGTACAATATGCAGTACTTTCTGGTTTTTTGCCTGTGTATAAGTTATACATACACCTTTTCATATCTAAGTGACACTTAATTATTCTATACCTCTGAAATGGGTAAATTTCTATGTAATACTAGTTTATATTAGCTTATTTTTACTTTTTTGTTTTCCTTTTCCTCACACTGGGTATATAGGTAAAAAAACTTTGATTTTCCTTTTAATTCAACATCTAGCAGCTTTACTTTGATAGTTAATTTCCATGCCCAATATAAATATCCACAAAAAATTAGGAACTAAGATTTCAGATATTTCATGTCACAATGAGATTCATAGTTAAATAACTTGAAGAAAGGGTTAAGATTTTTTTTGTTTGAAGCTTTTTTTTTTTTTTTTCAGCTTTTGTGTTATGAAATTGTTATGTTCAGGGAGAAGGTAAAGGACTACAACCAGTTACTTGAAAATCATGCCCCCCTGACCAATTATATCATCCCAAGATTTTACTTCTTCAATCTTTATGATTTTTAGAACTACAGAGGCAGCAGAGGGCCACCTAAGTTAAAAAGGATAAGAGAAAAGGACTTAGTGGAAAGCACTCAGTCCTATGAAAGAGACTAGGCAGAATAAGATCAGAGAAAATGAGATCTTATTGACTGTCGTATAAATGATTCTTAATTTTAACAATGTCCTGTATAATAAATGTGTATCTCGAAAGTGTACTGTTATTTTTAGCAGGTCTTAGTACGGCAAATTCCAAAATTATTAGTTGTTGACATGATATGATGACACTGCATAATTGATCAAAAACCAAGAGTTTCAGATTTAAGAAACAAGTGGGTTTTTATTAAGGACAGTGTTTAGTAAAGCAGAAAATGTAATGGTATCTGCATCATTTGCCCAATAGATGTCCATAAATTGGAAAACAAAGAGGTTAAAAGGAGAGTATTTCTGAAAGCCTCAGGATAGATCTCAAAGCCTGGATATCAATGATGCATAACAGGGTCTTATAAAGTCTAGCAAGCTGGCCAAAATTTGGTTTGTTTTCATTTAACAAATATCAATGGCGGTTATATGACCTAGTTTGTTGAATCAAAAACATACTGAGTTATAAAATATATTTAAAATAAACTAATATTGTCCACCTTTTGTTAGATGCTGCCCGCCACGTTTTGTAAAAATGTGACAAAGTTATGGGTAGCAATATCTGGCAGGGTGTTCAAACACTGGAACAGACTGTCCAGGGAGTTTATGGAGTATCCATTCATGGAGGTATTCAAAACCCAACCAGGCACAGCCCTGAGGCTGTACCTGCTTTGAGCAGAGGGGTTGGCCTGCATGACAGGCAGGGATGCTTTTCAGCCTCAACTGTTCTGTGATTCCGTGATTCGCTAGTTGTGCCACAGCTTACAAGAGGTACTGGTCTTATATAATTTTACAAAGTTTCTTTCCTGACAAATTCAGAGGTTTTTTTTTTTTTTTTCCTTCTGAACTCATGCCCTGTCACCCAGTTTGAATAGGTGGAACCAAAGCTGAACACTGCAAACAGAAACCAGTATTGAAACAATGGCCATGCCTGATGGATGTAACGGTGTTATCATTTTCCTCAGATGTCTGGACTTGGAAAGCAAAAACCAACCAACCAACCAACAAACTAACCAAGCAACCAACCAAATTTACAGCCTGAAAAACATTATTTCCTAGAAATATGTCCCAAAATGATGCCAACAAATAACAGGATATATAACAATATATCACCAATAACAGGTGAGAGAAAACCATATGCAATCATATATTGCAATACTGGGTCATTGTTAAAAGTATATGACAACATACTGATTCATGTGACTATTAAAAAGCTGCAGTCAATAAGAGATCATGCTATAAAGCAATCTCACAAAGTGCCAACAGATAATTGAAGCAATTCTGATATCTGGAATACAAACAATACATAGAGAATCCATAATTAAGAAATATTTCATGCTTTAATGCATGGGTTATATATAGAACTAAACTGCTGATATTTATGTATTCCCGATAAAGGGGTTTGGGTTTGGTTTTTATTATACATAAGTGTTATAAGTAGAAACTATTCCTGCCAACTGAAATACATTAAATAATGAGAAAGTGTCATAGAAATAAAATATTTCTTCCAAGGTCATCAGAGTGGATTAGGTGATTTAAGATTACCAGAATAAGTAAAAATTATTCTTTTTTTTTTTTTTTTTTTTTTTTTTTTCTGCATCATCACTTGTAAGGTATTTGATAATTTATCTAGAATAGGAAAAGAAATATGTATCAATATTTTATAAAAGTCAGTAGAAGCTTCACTGGTTTATTTCATTCAATCTATCACAGTGGTGATGTTACAAACAGTATCAGTTGTACTGGAAACATAGTATGGCATTTAAAGCAGCATAGATGTACAAAAAGGAAAGAACATAGCTTTTGGAAAGTCTCTCAATCATTTCTCATTCAACCAGCCAGACTGATTCCATTTTGATTACTGGACTACTGAAACTGGGATCTTTTATTTGGAAAGTGTTTCTGCAGGGATTCAGTCTCCAAGGAATATCACTCTACAGTCTAATAAACCTGTAGAACTTGATAATGTAGATCCTTCGCTGCTTTCCTTGAATGCACTAACCAATCCTCTGGCATTTCCCTTTGATCATATCCTGTAGTCTATTAACAAGGAATCAAACTAATGAGTGAAATCCTCAGTGCGCTGAAAGGCAGTGGCAAAGCTTTCATGGATTTCACTGGTGACCAAGGTTGCACCCAGTTTCAAGGAAGGCATTTAACCCTCTCTGATTGCTTAGAAATCCCTATTAACAATACCTTGTTCACTTATTTGGAATTATCTTAGGTTTTGCTGCTCCTTCAACTTGCGTTAAGTGTTGTACTTTTTTTGAGAAGTTCTTTGAACTACTTTTCAAGATTGAAAAGTTTGCCCAGATGGTATCTTAAGAGCAGAGGAAATCACTTTAAAATTATACTTCTCTGAAAATAACATTCTGGCAGGATTCTTGCTTATCCACCCACTTCTGATAACAGTCTGGAGGGTAGCTTTTTGAGGTGGTATTTATCTTTACACTTTGATTTTTTTTTTCCCCTTGTGTTATTTGAGGCATTATCAGAGTTTCATTTTCTTCTCTGATTAGCAATTTCTTCCTCTGGAGGATCTCTTCTTCTCAATCAATCATACATTGCCTGGTAGATTCCAAGGAAGGTGATTGAAGTCCTAGCTGGTATATGACCAAATGTGTTGTTGCTTTTTCCTGAGGGCTAAAACTGTAGGGGAGTTCCATGATCACATCTTACATGAGGAAGCACAAAACCAGGGAATGTAAAAGCCTGCCAAATGATATCTACAACAAAGCAGACACAGATTTAACCATTCCCCTGTCTTCTTGTACTGATTGCCTCAGGTCATTTCTGACTTTTAAAGTATTGATGCACATTCTGCTCCATGTCTTTTCTATGATACAGCTATTCAGATGTGCATTCTCTAATTTGTGTAGGAAGCTGGGATCAAAAGCTCTTTTTGACCACAAATGCCAATGTCTAACCTTTAAATGGAGGTGGCAAATCATTCAGAGCTGTAGTGCACAGCTTTGTGTATTAGTAATTTTTTTACATCTCAGCATATTTTTATTTATGGAAAAAACAACTTTTTTTTTATTTTTTTATTTTTTTATTTTTTTATTTCAGAGACTAGATCCTTTAATATTAATATGTCCCTAAGGGCTTTTCCACACTTCATGAAATTGATATTCCTTATGAGATCTTGCGGGACGTGTTAAGGAATGTAAGATAGATGTTCCTTAGCCTGAAAAATAAAATAAATCACTTTGAGCCAGCTTAAAAGATGATTCCTCTGTAGCTAAATGAAAAGATACAAGTGCATTGGAAGAGATTATTTAACATGAAACAGCAAATCTGTCAATTTTTGTAAACATTTGTAATTTTTTAAAATCATTGTCA
The DNA here is from genome assembly GCA_000699545.1 of Podiceps cristatus. Taxonomy (NCBI): domain Eukaryota; kingdom Metazoa; phylum Chordata; class Aves; order Podicipediformes; family Podicipedidae; genus Podiceps; species Podiceps cristatus. The sequence continues at coordinate 6,035 of JMFS01002781.1, forward strand.
AAAGCTCATTATTTCAAATAGACAACCTCCATTAAATATGAGATTCTGTGTGACTGGGAGTACTTCATATATCAAACTGAGAATAATTCATATAGACTTGTTTTTTGTTGTGATTTTTTTGTTGTTGTTGCTTTTTTAATGAATCTATATATAATTTTCCAATAAAGTCAAAATTTCAGGACATTTAATAAGTTTTTTCCTAAAATTGACTACTTAGTACACATATTATTTTATTAAATAAGTAAATCCAGCTGGTACTCTCAGAGAGTAACAGGATTCATGGAACAGAAATGAAGAATCAGCTGTGTCATTTTGCCATACAGGAGTAAGCATTATAAGGCAATAAACAAGAATGGACATTTTTCAACAGCTTAAAAATATTTCTCTTGGTACTGTCAGGCTTTCAGTGCCTAGACCTTGGAGAAAACATGGAATTACAAAGAAACATCTTCATTTTAATTACTAAAAAACCCAAGCAAAATATTAATGGCTGTTGTGAAACACCACCCTTAGTGCTATTAGAAACCCAACAGATACCTACATATCTTAAGTCTAGCGAGCAGCCTTAGTCTTTAGATCCAGACCCTTTAAGAAATTTATATTTCTAAATAACCCTTTAAACCAGTTGTTTTCACACACTTAAAAAGCTATCAGTTCTTTGCATGACTTGGAAAATCTTATAGCTTCTACTTATGTTTGTTTGGGGTGTGTAAAGACAGTGTATCAACTAAGTCCTGCATAATGCAGATTTTAGTTTATCTTTAGTCATGACTTTCTCTGGTGCAGACAAAAGTCTATATCAGCTGCTGCAGGATGGATCGTGTATCTTAGGGTTTGTCATGTAACCCAATAAGGTGTAGAAGTTCAGGAACACATACATTCAGCTGTGTCTATAACATCAGTAACATCTGACAAAGGTAAAAGCAAGTAGCTGCCTGTTACCTGCAGCTGCTCAAGCCAAACCCCACTTAGCGCTACGTCATCCATTCTGCCTTTAAGCATAGAAATCTGCGTGAATACGGCTGTTGAACTACGTTTTGCTTCCGTTGCTGGGAATCTCAGGAAGAGGGGACATCCTGATCCCCTTTCATAGCTTCCCTGTATCCTGCCTCCTCCCTGCTTGTATAGTACAGCCCATCTTGTTCCCTGCTCTGCTCCTGCTGCGGACTTCCGTGGCAGTGCTCAGACTCCGCTTCCCCTCTCATGCTGGTGTGCCTATGCTAGTGTGAACACCCTTGGAATAACCTCCATTACCTTCCCTCCAATTCTTCCATGCCTAACACTGCCAGAGGGCATTAGGATAAGTGCATCACCAATAAAAGAGTCTCTGAAGGAAAGAATTACATGATGTAACCCAGACTGCCTTTCAGTTGCTAAATGTCAACAGCTGTATCTAAAAGACATATTTCTTTTCTTTAAATGCTGCTTCTATCAAAAGGTTGTTCTCAGCACAAAAAGGCAATATGGCAAGAAATAGATTTTCTTGACCATTGAAAATGAAAAATTGCAGTTCTTGAGAGCTATGAGGAAACAAGATTAGAGGGCTCCAAGTGCTCTAATATTGTCATGAAGAAAAAAAAAAAAAATAAAAAAGTTGTTATACTGGGAAAATAAAACAAATGCAACTCTCTTAAGGTTTTTAAATCATTTAATTTATTGATTCAGATATTCAGTGGTGTTTGAATGCTATTTTATTTTATTCATATCCTTTTAAGAGGTTGAAAGGCTAAAATGCAGGTACCAAAGAGGTATTTCTGGCATGCACAACTATTTAAGAAGTTATTCACAGAATCTAATTTTAGGTACCTGATATGCATTCCTAAACTGAGAGCCAGACTTAGTCCTCTCTTGTTCAATGCAGGAAGGAAATCCCTCTCAAAAACAATTCAGAACTGCTACACTGAAAGGATCTCCATCTCTATATTGAAGGCATACTAAAAGTAGCTTCCCAATATAAGGCACTGTGTGAAGCAGATACTTAAATTTACTCACTTTAAATTGGCACGTGCATTTTCTTATTTTATATTTGTACGTTAGTATTTTGTGCCACTGAGAGTTCGAAGATGTATCTAACAATTGTGACAGCATGTCTTGTAGTTTATTTGTATAAAGTAGGCCATAAAAATATATGACACATTTAAGTGTACCCAGATTAGAAAACATGACCGGTAATGTACATTAATAGTCTCTCCACATGTTGATATGCATTTGAAGCCAACAATGAAGGGCTTCCCAGCTGTGACTGATGCTTGACTATCTATTTTTCTCATGACATTCTGCCCAAAATAGTATTCATTACATTAAATAATCATATTATTTTGTTGTCACATGTGCTCATTGTATAGTCTTCAACAAAATTTGAACTTAGATTGACCTTGAAGTTCACAAGCTAATAAGAACAGTCCTGTAAGTGAGAACATGCAAACACAGCAAAGCAAGCCAGCAGGAGTGATTCATGCATGCCTGGAACACCTATAGCTTAACTAACCAACCAGAGTGAAAACTTTTAGTTTCCTGAAATACTTTAGTCTTAAACAGTTCTCTTAAGAAGTCTGGGGGGATCAGACGTACAAAAAATTATTTTAACCCCATTAGCATTGCACAATTAAATGCCGAGTTTTTCAGGTTATTTGTTTGAAATGTACAAGTAAGATATTGGGTAAATTAAGCTGGGCAGGTGAACTTGCTTTCCTGTGCTTTGCTGGACAGAAAGCCATCAAATATGTTGTTATATACAGAATATATACATCAAATTATTATATAGAGAATAAGGCTACATAATTTAAATTTCTCTTTCCCCTTGTATCTGCCTCTTTCTCTTACCTTTTCCATCTTTTCCTCCCCACAGATTTTCTGAAGTAAAGAAGAAATACTGGAAGCTATTCCAGTAAGCCTCCTTAAAATTGCTTTCAAAGTCTTTGCAGGTAAGATTCATCTGAAGTATAGATGTCTATTTCTGAGTCACCAATCTAGAGTGCTTTTAGATTCAAAAGGAACATAATTACTTCTAGGAAAAAATCACAGAATGGAAGTCTAAAGCTGTATAGCCTGTGTCCTAGAAGTGCCTGTTTCCCAGTATTCACTCTAAAGGCAACCATCTTTTGGACAGGCAATCTTAGTTTTCCCACATCAAAAGGGAGGAGATATTTTAACAAACTTTAAGCAGCTGTATTGTGCATCTATCTATGTAAGCTGGTCATCCTAGATTTCTTTTATAGACACTTTTGGGGTGAAATTCTGAAGGCAGTGTCTATGCTGATTATTCTATGTGTTCTAGCAGGTAGGTAAGCTGCCTTTCTTGCTTTCCTCTCCCCCAGCACAAGAAATTGATATTTGATTGAGCTGGAACTTGCTGCTGTACTATCCTGTTAGTAAGCTTATACAAAACCTTTGTCAATACTTGTTCTCTAAATTAAGCACACATTATCTGATTCCTTGGCTCCCCAAAGCATCTGAAAAATGATTGCAGGCAGTTTAGCTTTTCTGAGAGTCTCTTCCAGTAACCAGTTTTGGTCTCCAGTTTTCTTTTCCATTAAAATTCAATGCAAGATGTGGACCAGTACACTGTAGCAGACAACTCATGCCAAGAGACAACACATTAAAAAAGATTCAGGAAAAGTATACTATCAGTATAGAATAATGCAACTGCCTGATGAACTGTAAAAAGGAACTGGAGACAATTAAGATAATTCATAAATAGAAGCTTTGGACAGAGTTGTAGCAGAAGATGAATGAATCATGAGCATGTTGAGGGACTCTCCATGAATACAAACATATTCAGAGACAATTTTGAGATGAGAGGGGGGAACGCTTGCTTTTTCATAGAACAAAAAAGCCCAAATATATTAAATATATTTGTAATATAAGAAAATATTTTGGAAAGCTTTACAGAATCATAGAAAGTTTTGGGTTGGAAGGGACCTTCAAAGATCACCTAGTCCAAACACCTTGCCACAGGAAGGGACATGTTTCACTAGAGCACATTGCTCAAAGCCCAGTTGATCCTGACCTTGAACACTTCCAGTGATGGGGCAACCTCTTCCCGTGTCTCACTACCCTCATCATGAACAAATTCTTCCAGTTTAAAACTGCTACCCATCTCTACAGGGCCTGGTAAAAAGTCTCTGACTTTCTTATAAACACCTTTTATATATTGAGAGGCTGCAATAAGGTCTCCCCAGAGCCTTCTCTTCTCCAGGCTGAACAGCCCCAACTCTCTCAGCCTGTCTTTATAGGAGAGGTGCTCCAGCCCTCAGATCATATTCATGGCCTCCTCTGGACCTGCTCTAAGAGGTCTATGTCTTTCTTGTGCTGGAGTCTCCAGAGCTGGATGCAGAACTCCAGGTGGGTTTTCATGAGAGCAGAGGGGCAGAATCACCTCCCTCAACCTGCTGGTCACACTTGTTTTTATGCAGCCCAGGATATGATTTGTTTTCTGGACCATGTCACCAAGTATTTTATTAACATTAATAGATGAACAAGACCATAGTAGACATCATTAGAAAACAGATTATGCATTTCAACAAACAAACTTTGGTTTCATTTGGCATGTAAGACACAGTGTTCATGGTAAAGAGTATATCACAAGATATTTTGATTTAAAGAAATAAACTAGTGAAAGAGCATGATACTAAGTTCCTAATAGCTTTTCAAATGCTAACTGCCCTTGTGTTAAAGCATAAACCCCCCCCAATGGTAAAAACCTGTGCAAAAGAAATGACAGCTTGGGAGGAATCCAACACAGCAAAATATACAGGTGCAGTGTATGAAGATCAAGTTATCATTGATTGTATTTTCACTGTGCTCAGCTCAACAGGACAGGAGTGAATACCATGACATCTTAGAATCTAGGATGTGATTTTTGTGTTTAATATAGCTGCACAAAAGAGCAATCTGAGTGTGCTGCTGTGAAGTTGAACATGGAAAGTTACTCTTAGTATCACTTCTGAAAGTATTTTGTTTGGGTGTTTAGTAATAAGTATAAAAATGAGGATATTTCTTCTATGTCCTTATAGCAGAATATGTCAGAATATGTCCCTTATATGTCAAAATAAGGATTAGTTGTTTACAGTCACAAAAATAAAGACAAAATTGACCTTTTATGTCCCAAATAGTTTTTGAAAAATTACCCTGAAAAAAGGCTGAAAAGACAAATGCCTACTTCTATTCAGCTCTGCTAAATTATAGAACAGCACTGATGAAGTGCTCTGTGAAAAACTGAAATCAATCATTAACATTAAGTGAAGAACTTGGTGTGCTTCATAGGATCAGGAAAAAAAATAAAAAGATACTATACCCATCCACATTATTCGAGAACATTAGGTTTACCTGGAACTTTCCTGTGGTTACATGAAGTTTTCATCTCAGTTGAGCAAATGAATTGGAAAGAACCTCTGCAAATCTCAGAACTAGCTTGCTTTTGTCCTTGTGGAAGTTTCAGAGAGACAGTAAGAAAAGCAAGCTGTAATATCTAGCTGTAATTTATCACTATTTTTCTCTTTAGAATTAATGAGACAAAGTCAACATGATTTTTTCCTTTATGGTAGGTGTTTTAAGATATAGGACAGAATTTTAATTATTTGATTTTTCCCCCGTGTCTATATTGACCTGTGGCAAAATAAATTAATTCAGGTTAAAATAAAAGACAATATAAAAGCTATCCAACATGCGGAAAGAGAATTGTTACAGACTGCATAAGGTAACGAGAGAGAAAAGTTCAGGTTTTTGTGGAGATTGATAAATGACTGAATATCCTTTACTTCTATGTTTTCTACACAATCATTTCACTTACAAAAGTGAAATAACCATAAACTGCAGCAGTTAACATGTCAAGTCACTTGACACAGCATATAATAGAACACTTCCAAGATTATTTTTTTGTGTGTGGAGTGTGAATTACATTATCAATGTTTTGAAAAAATTACAGAACTGCATAAAAACCAGTATATGCACGGTATGTTATGCAATATATATAAATGAAAATTGTACTGAGTTGTTCTGAATGAGGGAATGTATTGCAATAATAATAAACAATCCTTGATGTCCTTTGTTATGTTTATATGTTTCACAATGAATATGTGTGTAGCAAATATAAATGAAGATGCTGCGTATCTTGCTACTTTAAAGGACTTGAATAGTGACGTAGGCCTGTGTCAAATCCACATCTGCTCCTAGTTAATCTGAAAAACAAACAACAAAAAAAAGGATTTAAAATGTCATAAAACACAACATAGAGAAAATTAGAAAAAATAAATACATGGAATTTGGTCATCACACTTGAAAATACAGTGTAGAATAGATGTTCATAAGAGAAACAATAGGAAGAAGCACCACAAGTGTACCTTTGCCATGAGATGAGTGACTAACATGCAAACAAAAATATTTACCTTGCATTTTAATCTGTAGATGTCATTATAGATTTATGTCAAAAAAAGGTAAACTTAATTAGAATTACCTAAAGGTTTACTGAATAATTAAAAAATACTATTTCATATTTTTGAAAAAAAAATTCCTTTAAGTTTGTCAAAGAGCTGTGAATCATAACCAGCTGCAAATTAGTCAGATAGTTAAATTTCTGCAGTTCTGTCTTTTAATCTTCAGATTTTTGTACTTCATAGAAGTTAAGATCACTTTCCCACCTTGTTTGATGTCAAGATCTCTGACAGTACACTAGAACCAAGGCTTTAATGTATCTCATAATGTAATTCAAGGTCAGAGATATTCTCTGTCTGTGCTTCGTTGCCTAGACCATTTCTGTTGTAGCAGAGGCAACAAAAATTAAACAGTTGTGACAAGAAAGAGAAAGAAAAAAAAAATCTTAGACATAACAATAAGGGAGAAGAATAAACTCTAGTCAAATTAATATCAAAAATCCACTAGCTTTATTACTGTCAGGAGTGCTTTTAAAAAAATTAGATATAGTCCCATACTCTAAATCAATGCAAATTGGCATGGACGCATCAAACCTGGTCCTTAGAAAAATGTTTTAAGATTTTGCCTACCATCTATATTTTTTTGCATGTTAATAATCTAAAATTCACAAAGTACTCTATGTTGAGAAAAATGAGCCCAGTTTACATTATTAACACAAGCTTCCAGGAGTTCCAAAGACTAGACAAAGGATGTTTTTCTGTATCTTCCAGCTAAATTGAATCTCTTGCATAATTAACTTTTATGTCTGATTCTTTTGGGAACTTAATTCAGCTGAGAATTTGATCATGGCGTTTTTAGCTAGGAAATCTATTTATGGACAATTGCAGATTGTGGGTTTTTTTGTCAATAATAGTGCGTTACATTTGCCAAGGATATTAAAAAAAAAAAAAAAAAAAAAAGCCTGAGGCAGACATAAAACTTATCACCTATTGTTACAATTTATTTGTTGCAGTATCTATGTAGATTATTCTGTATTTGCATCTTTGCTGTGAGAATGTAACTTATGTACTAAGTGTCATAAGACAATCCTTCTATAAAGGTGTAAAATGGTGTTAAAACATATTCAAAACCTTTTCACTTCTCTTTACCATTACTAGGTCAATAAAAAAAACAAAGTACTTATTTTCTTCACATTTTATGTGATTAGAACAGAATTTGAGAAGACTATTTCAGAAATGCTTGTTTGGTACTTCTTGTACCAACTGTACTTTTCAGCAGTACATACAAAGTTTTGTCAACCACAGTTTGCTTAATAAGAGTTGTTAGATGATCATTTTTTAAAGATAAAATGAAATATTTAGTTCTATGTAAAATTTCCCTTATGCAGGGTATCACAAAGCAAAATGTAAAGTGAAAAAACTTAGGCAACTTCTTGATAATGGAAGCAAACTAAACACGTTACACATTCAGTAAATTTGAGATTTACAGATAAAGAGATTAGAATCTGGTTTTGGAGTGATAGAAGAGTGATAGGAAGAAAAAGGGGTATGACCACAGTCCTCTCTGCCTGATATGATATACCATTGGAAGTTTAGGAGGTACAACCAGAACAAAACCTGTAGAACCTAACCCAGCAATGAGGGAGTTCCTCTGAAATACAGCACCTTGGACAGTACTGTGACACTCCGGTCCCATGGTCTTCTTGGCAATGATTTGCTAACGCGAGTAGTCAATCACATTTAAAAAAAAAAAAAAAAAAAAAAAAAAAAGACTATTTCCTTGAACTAGGAAATGCAAAAGGGTTTACTGATAGTTCATAGAAAACCTTTACATTTTCTCCTTCATACATCTATCCAAGAAATGAACTCATGCTGGATTCACTGTTCCACTGCTCTGGTTTAGAAATGGAGTAACAGTTGAAAATTGACTTTAAAACCAGAAACGCTGAGTCCTCATGAGTTATCTCCAAATGTAGAAATCAATAACTCATTGCTTAATGTTGCTTAGAATTTTGAACTCAGTTATGACAGATCCATATCTATCATGGAAGTTACTTCTACAGTACTGCAGTTCAAAGGGATGATTTTCAAAATCATTCCTTCTTGGATTAATTACTGTCTCTTTGAAAATAGTATTAAATTTTACATTATTTAAATAGAAAAGAAATTAGCTAGATATCAAGTGAGCATTTGATATTAATATTTCAGTTGATTGACTCTCTGTGTGTACAGGTTTAACCACCAGGAGAATGAGACACTGTATTTATCTTTGGTAATTTCTAGAAAAAAAAATCAAAAGATGTTGTGTATTGAGAGGATGTAATAAACATTCTTTGAAATCAGTGTGGATTTTAACTGAATAAAGACTTGAAGTCTGTGCCTGAAAGCAGAGGAAACAGCAATTTAAGGTTGAGGTTAAAAAAAAAAAAAAAAAAAAAAAAAGGAGATTTCCAGCTTCTATTTAACCCTTCATTTTATAGTATACCCTTCATACTTTCACCAGTACTCCAGATGTCACTACTATCTGTGATAAAACCATTACAATCTATTTTTGCCTTTTTTTTTTAGGACATGTCCTAAAGGGCACATTTGTTCATTGGTTGCTTGATCCCATGGAATTCTAACTATGTATCAAACCACTAAATAAAAAGATGTTAAAATTCTGGAACTGAAAGAGACCTCTTAAGCTACTGGTGCAGGTATATTTATTTTCAGACCCTTGCATTGTACAATCCTTTCCATGACTTGATAAGGAGCTATTTCATAACCTCCCTGAGCTAGGAAGCTTATTTGAATGTACAGCTTTTATTTATTCATATGCATATTCATTCATATGTTTTATGTACTAGCTTTTGTTCCAACATGGTTTTGTTGTTGTTGTTGTTGTTATTGTAGGCTGAAGATACAATATGCTTTTAATTCCTTGTTCTAAATTAGAGTTTTCATCCCCTTATCATCCAAGTAATCCTTCCTTTTATTTTTTCACATTCCATCCATTAGTTTTCTTAAATATGATTTGAATTGTATGTGGGCTCTTTCTAATATCCTGTCAGTAGTAAGTATACTTCCCTTTTATTACAGGACCCCTTTTCTCTGTCATCTCTTTGGAATTACCATTTTCAGACTTGTATTATCCTGGGAATACTTGGTCTCCTTGTGATCACCTACTACAACTAATTTTTTTTCAATCAATTGCTCCTAACAAGAAACGAAAATCTGTCTGTGACTATGTATTACTGATTTTCAACTTATATATTTCAGTCTGGTCCTCAAAATCACTCATTTTTTTTCCTCTTTAATAACACTTTTTTCCATAGAAGTCATAGCCTCTGTGCTCCTGCTCTCAAAAAATATTAGTATATCCCCATTTTGGGGTAAGGTTTTTGTTTGTTTGTTTGTTTTAGAATTACTACATGTAAAGTGCTGCTCAGTACAACTCTTGGGTCTTTTTTTAATGGCTTCCAAGAAAAGGTATTAACAGTCCAATGATCCTGTATTAATTTATACATCTAAGTAAATGTAAGGAATGAGAGACCTTTATGTATGTAAATATACTCAGTTCTTTATGGAATCAGTTTGTGTGTTTCACAGTACATAAGTTTCTTGGTGCCAATCTTTATGACTGAAGTGTATATATTTGTAATAATTTACAATAACTTTGACTTGAGGGTTTGCTCAGGATTTTCTGGTTTTTATTTTCAGTCATGCAATTTATTTATTGAGATTGTGTAGTAGAAGAATTTTTAGGGTACAAATAACTCTGACTATGAAGAAATGAACATTGATCTGCTCAGCAGAATTTTGGTTTAGCTGTTCCCATTATTTCTTTAATTTCTTGGAAATATACTCCAAGGACTTTTCTATTTTAACATTCTTACCTAACAGTTAATATTGCATAATGAATGGTTTCCTAGAACATATGTTTTCTCTTTTCAGTAGCTTTTTAGACTCTGTTCCAACTTTGCCTTAATTTCTGATATATTTTCTTCTGTCCTCCTTTATAACCCAGTGAGGCATAATAAACCTAAATTCTTAGCACTTTCTAGGGTGAATATTGTTGTCAGGATATTGTTATACATATTCCTTACAGCTGGGGGCCTTCATTCCAATTCTCACTACACTCAAGAGATCTCATTTGGATCTAATTTTGACTTAGGTCGGGAATATTTTCAGCACAACCCAATGAATATATTTGTAATGAAGGCATATGCTGTGCAGGTTGGGAAATGACATAATGCAAACAAATCTGTTGTCTTCAAAGTAGCTGTAATATCTAAAAATCAACCTCAAAGTCACTGTAATTTAGGTTTTCTTGCTGTTGCTGTTAAGGGAGTTTCATTTTCTGAAGCTTAGTGAATATAATAAATGCTGCCAGGAAAGATTTCGACAAATGGGTTTCATTACAAAAGTTTGAATGACAAGTGAGTAAATATAGTGAATAGCAATAACAATGCAAAAAAGATTATGCCCTCTGGTAGCCAAAATATTGATTTATAATCTTCACTTGCATTGAATGAAAATGACTTTGCCCTACATGAATGTGAAAAAGTTGTAAATCCTATATGACGTACATAAACTTGTATGCAAGGAAACATATACCCCCTTCTCTTGTATATATTTCTGTATTTGGAATTACCATATATCACAGGGTAATTTAGGCTGGGAGGGACCTCAAGAGGTCTCTAGTTGAAAACCCTGTCCAAAGCAGGGCCAGCTCTGGGCTCCTCACAGCTTGGTCTAGTTGAGGCTTGAAACCCACCAAGAACAGAGGCAACACAGCCTCTCACCCTCCTGCCCTGCACCACTGTGACAAGACCATTTCCTTGATGACCTCTTGTAGGTGCTAAGAGTCTGTTTAGTGCACTGAAACCAGCCTTCTCCAGCCTAACCCAGCCAAGCTCCCCCAGTGCCTCCCCTTGGGGCAAGTGCTCCAGCCCTCACTACCTTGGGGGCCCTCCACTGAGGTCCTCGCCCATGTCTTTTCTGTGCTGGGGCCAAAACAGTCTCAAAATATGATCTCACAAATACTATCTAGAGGGTTGATGATCCTGACCTTCAGTCTATGGAACATGCCTCTGTTCGTATAGTCCAGGAGCTGTCCACCACCTTTGTTGTTAGGGCACACCATGGGTTCATGTTCAGCTCACTGCCCATCACCACTCCAGGACCTGAAGGATCTGCTTGGAAGAACCTCATGGGACAAGGCCCCGAAAAGAAGAAGGATACAAGACAGCTGGTTGATCTTCAGGGATCACACCCTCAAAGCTCAAGAATGGTCCATCCTGATGAGCAGGAAATCAAGGAAAGGTGGCATAAGGCCTGAACAGATTAACAAATAATTTATGGTTAAAATTAAATATAAAAATTAAGTGTATGAGAGGTGGAAGCAGGGGCAGGCAACTCATGGGGAAATTTAGAAGCACTGTCTGAGCTGTCAGGGATGGGCTTAGGAAAGACAAAACCACCTGGAGCTGAATTTGGTGAGGGATATGAAAGACAAGAAGAGCTTCTGTCAGCAGTAAAAGGAAGACTAGGGAAAACGTGGGCCTGCTGCTGAATGAGACAGGGGCTCCAGTAACAAAGGGCATGGAAAAGACTGTAGTGCTTTATACATCCCTTGCCTCAGTATTTGCTAGTAAGACTGGCCTTTGGGAACCTGAGGTGTTTGACACCAGAAGGAAAGTCTGGACCAAGGAAGACTTACCCTTAGTAAAAGAGTGTCAGGTCAGGGAATATTTAAGCAAAACAGATATATCTAAGATCATAAGGCCTGATGGGATGCACTCACAAGTGCTGAGGGAGCTGGCCAATGTCATTGCAAGACCACTCTATTATCTTTGAAATGTCATGGCAAATGGGAGAGGTTCCTGAAGACTGGAAGATAGCAAGTGTCAGTCCGATTGTCCAGAAGGACAAGAAAGATCTGGGCAACTACAGACCGGTCAGCCTCACCTTAGTCCCTGGGAAGGTGATGGAGCAACTAATCCTGGAAACCGTTTCCAGACACTTGAAGGACAAGAAGGTGATTGGGAGAAATCAGCATAGAGTCATGAAGGGAAAATCATGCTTGACCAACCTGATAGTTTTCTACAACAAGGTGACTAGCTTGGTGGATGAGAGGAGAGCAGTGGATGTTGTTTACATCATCTTTGTAAGGCTTTGGTCGTTGTCTCCCATAACATCCTCACAGACAAAGTGATAAAATACAGGTTAGATAACTAGACAGTGAAGTGGATTGAAAACTGGCTGAAGAGCCAGGCCCAGACCATTGTGATCAGTGGCACAAAGTCCAGCTGGAGGCCAGTCATTAGTGGTGTACCCCAGGGATCAGTATAGGACCCTATACTGTTTAAATCTTCATTGATGACCTGGATGCTGGGACAAAGTACTCCCTTGGCAAGTTTGCAGATGATGCAAAACTGAGTGGAGAGGCTGATAGAACTGATGGTTGTGCTGCCATTCAGAGGGACTTCAATAGGGTGGAGAGTTGGGCTGAGAGGGATCTCATGCAGTTCAGCAAAGGGAAATATCAAGTATTGCAGCTGGCAGGAGTAACCCCATGTACCTGTACAGCTAGGAGCTGAGAGAAGGACCTGGGGGTTCTGACTGAGAACAAGTTGAACATAAGCCAGCAATGTGCCCTCTTGTCAAAAAAGGCCAACAGCATCCTGGGATACATAAGGAGGAGTGTTGCCATCAGGTTGAGGAAGGTGATCCAGGTGATCCCTGTACTTTACTTTGCAACTGATGAGACACTTCAGGAGTACTGGGTCTATTCTTGATTCCCCAGTACAAGAAAGATGTAAACTTACTGAAGCAAGTTCAGAGAAGAGCCACAAAAACAATAAAGGGACTGGAGAATCTTTCATATGAAGAAAAGCTGACAGAACTGGGACTTTTCAGCCAGGAGAAGAGAAAGTTTAGTAGGAACTTATCCATGTATATAAACATCTGATGGGAAGGAATGAAGAAGACAAGGCCAGACCCTTCTCACTGCTGACCCTTGGCAAGAGGCAGCAGGCTCAAGCTGAATTACAGGAAATTCTTTATTCCAGACTCAGTCTCCCTCACTCACCTGCCACCAGCTGAGACCTGCTTTTGTTGCATCTCTGATAAGATGCTGCAACTGAGCCTGGAGTCCAGATCAGATCAGGAAGACATCAAATTAGAATAGAATAGAATAGAATAGAATAGAATAGAATAGAATAGAATAGAATAGAATAGAATAGAGGAGAGGAGAAGAGAAGAGAAGAGAAGAGGAGAGGAATCTGGGGAGACCTTAGAGAAGCCTTCCAGCATAGAAAAGAATAGAATAGAATAGAAGAGAAGAGAGGAGAAGAGAAGAGAAGAGGAGAGGAGAGGAGAGGAGAGGAGAGGAGAGGAGAGGAGAGGAGGAGAGGAGAGGAGAGGAGAGGAGAAGAGAAGAGAAGAGAAGAGAAGAGAAGAGAAGAAGAGGAGAAGAGAGAACATTTGAGTTGGAAGGAACCTACAACAATTATCTAGTCCACCTACCTGACCAATTCAGGACTGACCAAGTTAAGGCACGTTATTAAGGGCATTGTCCAAATACCTCTTAAACATTGACAGTCTTGGGACATCAACCACCTCTCTAGGAAGCCTGTTTCACTGTTTGGCTAGCCTCTCGGTAAAGAAATGCTTCCTTATGTCCAGTCTAAACCTCCCCTGGTGCATCTTTGAATCATTACCCTGTGTCCTAACGCTGAATACCAGGGAGAAGAGATCAGCACCTCCCTCTTCCTTTGCCCTCCTCAGGAAACTTTAGAGAGAAATGAGGTTGTCCTTCAGCCACCTCTTCTCCAAACTAGACAAACCCAAAATCCTTAGCTGCTCCTCAGAGGACATATCTTGCAGCCCTGGGACCAGCTTTGTGGCCCTCCTCTGGACACATTCAGTCCTTCACATTCTTCTTAAATTGTGGGGCCCAGAACTGGACACAGTGTTGAAGGTGAGGCCACACCAATGCAGTGGGATAATCACCTCTTATGAAAGGCTGATTATATTGACTTTGATGCACCCCAGGATGGGGTTTGCCCTCTGGGCTGACAGGGCACACAGCTGACACTGCTGTTGACCAACACCCCAAGATCTCTTTCTGCAGGGCTGCTCTTCAGTCTCTCCTCTCCCAGTTTATACTTGTGCCCAGTGTTACTCTGTCCTAGGTGCAGGATCCAGCATTTGAACTTGTTAGTTTTCATCCCATTAAACACTGCCAAATTCTCCAGTCTATCTAGATACCTCTGCCAGGAGTCCTATCCCTCAAGAGAGTCAACACCACCACCCAGTTTGGAATCATCAGCAAACTTGCATCCAGATCATTAATAAATTCATTGAACAAAACTTGCCCTAGAATTGAACCCTGAAGAACACTGCTGGTGACTGATTACCAGCCAGATGTAGCCCCTTTCACTCCAGCACTTCGAGCCCTGCCTTTCAACCACTTCTTCACTCAGCATACTGTGAACCTGCTTGTCTTACAGTTGGAAAACTTGTCCAGAAGGATGCTGTGAAGGACAGTATCAAAAACCTTACTAAAATCCAGAAAAACTACATCCACCACCTTCCTTTCATCCACTGGGTGGATGACTTTATCATAGAAGGATTTCAAATTAGTTAAAGAGGACTTTCCCTTTATGAGCTTATGATGACTGTGCCTGATGATTGCATTAATCTTTAAATGCTTTTCAATAACATGTAGTATAATATTCTCCATATCTTTTCTGGAAACTGAGGTTAAGCTAACAGGTCTGTAGTTCCCTGGGTCTCCACTCACCCTCTTTCTGTAGATTGGAACAACCTACATCCAATGTCAGTGGCTCAACACTGATGTATAGCTATTCCACCTCAGACCCACGCCTCTCCTTACATGGTGTGGGACATCCATTTAAGGATGCTTCCCCCAACACTGCCCAGCAATATACTGCTGAGAGTTTTTATAGTCAGTTGTTGACATAGGCTGTCAATCAGATCAGTCCACAGCAACACTCTGATAGACCTTTTCAGGTCTGTTTTCCTGTTAGCTGCTGATCTAAGGCCTGTGTCAAGATTCACTTTTTCTCAGTTCTTAACTTCGTTGTTCTTTTTGCCATGTCTCATCACAGTCAGCTCCTCTTTGCATTTGACTCAGCTGCTGGCCAGGGCAAACTCATGGCATTTCTGCATCACCTTAGATGGCTAAAGATGAATTCACCACAAGAGCAGGATGTATCTGCGCAGTGAAAAAAAATGGTCAGTGGTCATTCCTTTTCTAGGAATTACCTCTCTTCTCTCCTTAAAGGTGATAATAGAGGCAAACTGCTAGAGAAGGACAAGTGTGGTTTGTATAGTCTTCAGGCTCTGATAAAGTAAACTAAAACAGTTTTCAAAGATGTAATTCAAAGTAACTTTTGAAATATAAAAAAAAACCCCTTTTTCTTTTGTGAATAATGTTTGCTTCTTTTTTACTGCCTCCTCTGCACTTTGCTAAATCTTTTCAGAAAACTAAAGAACAAATAAATGATTTATCTCTGACTCAAGGAGTTTACTGCATAAAAATTTAATGGGCTGGTCATGTACAAACCGCCTCCTATTCTGGGGGACCTGGGAGAACCAACAAGGTTTCGATTGTTAGTCTGACAGATGCAATGAATTAGAACCAAAAGTAAAAATCATGCAATATATCAAGTATTTGTCTCAAAGATGTGAAAGGAAAAGTTATCACAGCAGCTCCTCACAAAATAATTTGAAAACATTTGGGAAAATAAGTGAAAAAATCATTAGTTTCTTCTGATCCAGAAGAATTTGATCTGTTTTCTCAAGTAAAGAAGTCTTTCATCTATTTGAATCTTTTATCTGTCTGAATGTATTTATCTATACTTTTACCTATTTGTAAGTATTCCAAAATTCCAGCCTTTTGTTCCCACTCCATAAAAATAAGAGAATAAAACATATTTGATATCATAATCTTATCAAGAAACATGCTGATGACAGATAACTAATGATACCTTCAATACAGGGAATGAGTTCTGCCTGTAGAAAACGGAATATATTTGTAAACCTATATAAACTTTGTATTAAGATAAGCTTTTGAAAAGATCAGAATAATTTCAGTGTTGTCTCAAAAGGCAGTTCTTAGGTTTCATTAAATAACACTTTTCCACATAGTGTATAAATCCTTTGAATTGACTTAGAATGTTTCCCAGGTATTCTTTTGTTTGGCTGTAGAACACAAAGAAAACCTAGAGACATTACTTTAACTGCTTTGCTGGTGACTTGGCAATAAATACTATATTGGAGACTTTCATAAACATTTTTTGTGCACAAATATGCACTATAAAAATGACAGTACATGAAGGATTTAATTTCTTTCATTGCTTTGTGATTTTTACTTTTAAAAAACAAAAGTCTATGTAAGGGAGCTTTAAGTGCTCTCTTGTTGTATATAAACAAAATCCTATCACCTTCTACCTATCTTTAAATTTGAACGACTGAGTCTTGTGCAGTTTGTTTTCCTGACAGAATCATAGAATTGTCAAGGTTGGAA
>KL255055.1:0-14973 GCA_000699545.1 Podiceps cristatus
CTCACTGCAGGGGGGTTGGGCTAGATGACTACTAGTGGTCCGTTCCAACCCAAAACATTCTATGATTCTATGAAATGCCATCCCAAATGCTGTTCTCTGTGTTGTTCCTGTATAGGTAACAGAAATTTATAAAAAGCAGTAAAATCTTATTTTCCACCTCCAAGTAAGTAAATATTTCTCTGAAATATGCAGGTGATAGATTTTCTGACCAAGAAAGCTCCATTATGCACAGGCATTTTGTAATCATTAAATTAACAGTTTAGTCCTAAAGACTGTTATAATAATTACACGGCTGCAGGTGACTCCTTACATTTAATTTTCTATGAATGCCCCAAACCAATATTGATCAGTATCCCTTTCACAGATATTTCAGTCCTTGGCTTGTCAATTTTAATTTCTAATGTTGTGTGTTGATTAGCTCACTCTTGTTAACTGCTTCTGTAGGACAACAATCCAGACTCTAAAGAGGAATCTTTGCAGAATTTGTTGCTCTTGCTCTTCCTTGCTCTATTTTAGTCTGTATTAGAAAAAAAAAAAAAATATTCTTTTATTTACCAGTGCAGCTGAGCATAGGCACAAGTAAATGTAGTTTTCACTATGCAATATAGCATATCCACTCACCATCCTCTCTAAAATATCAGAATTCTCTGCAATTTTTACTTGCATTGCTAAACCAGGCAGGGATCTTCTATCACATAGAATACTTCATTAAAAACTAAAATACTTAGGCAGCAAATACTTTTTAGTGGTTTTTTTGGGTAGATCTCCATGGTTATGTGTGCAGATCCTCTTTTTTCTTAATTATGCTTCTCTCAACTATGATTAAAAAAAGACAAGCAAAGAAATGAATAGCTATTTTATCTACTGTAATCTGCTCCCACTCTCTGCTGCTTTTAGGTACTGGCACACACACTCCCACCAACTTCTGAGCTGCGTACTGCCCAGGCTAAGGGCCTGTATTTCTTTTTTCCTTCCACTTCCCAATAATGCCTTGCAGCTTTCCCTTCTTCCTCCCAGTGTTTCAGCCAAATTAAATTCCTAATGCCAGTGAGCTCACTTAAGCTGGGAAGAATTAGATTTTCCCCATTCTTTTCATTCATCTCTGAGTATTATTTACTAGGATACAATAAGTTCCAGCATGCAACGTATAGTGGTAGGATTCTGCAATAAATCCATGCTAAGTGAGGCCTGTTATACAACTCATTTATTCACCTGTGCTACATCTTGCATCTCATCTCAGACTACCAAGAGAGAGAAGATCCATTTTTAATAATGTATTATAGAACTTACTTCTCCATGTGGTTGCAGAAGGTGTGCGAAATATAGACTGCTTATACATACCCTGCAATTTAAACTGTTGTAGAAGTTCCAGACAAAGTTACAGAAATTCACGAAGACAGATAAGACAGTATTAATAAATTTGCTGTCAGGTGTGTAAGTGCAACAAGAACACAGGGCTGAGGAGTCTGTCGAGACCATTGAATTCTGTCCCTTGCCTTTTGCACCACAGATTTAATTTTCAATATATAGTCAAAAGATTGACTCAGTTACTGTTAACTTCTTATATGTTACCCTTATATTTCTTTATACTATGCTGTATTAGACATTATGGCTTTCTCAATTGCATTCTTCCAAAACCAAAAAGGCACAAAGTATCTGCAGCCACTGATTTGACTGGTGGTGTTAGGAAAGCTCGTGTCTGCAAAGAAATGACAAGAAAATGAAACTGGTGAAAAGACAGGAAAAAAAGCGACAGCCACAAAAAAACCCCAACTAAACAAAGAAAAACCACAACACCAAACACAAATCCAACACCCCTCACCCCCAATGCATTATACTTTTAGTTTGGCACTAAACAAATAAATGTATGAACAAAAGAGCCTGAGAGGATTGTTGCTCTAAAAAGCTGTGGGAAAAACACTTTAAGAAACCTGTCCTCTGTGCTGAGAGGAGCGGGATTTTGTGCATGCCTTTGAAGAAAGCAGCATTGCATCAATTTCTTCAGATAAGGAGAACAGAAGAAATTTCTTCTTCTGACAGGGCCCTGAACTTCGACTTGAATGCTTCGGTCAAGATGGGACTGTAATTTGAATTGCTTGTCTCTAGTCAATATCATCCTGAATGATTAAAGCAATTTAACTCATATACTTAAATAATACCAGCCACTGCTGAAATACAGACATTTGGATAGTGTGTTTCACATAATGTTGCATTTTCTGGACCAGGTGTATTAAGTTTCTGTGTTTCAGTGGTGTTCCTCACAATTTTCTTCTGACCACTTTGTTGAAAGAAGTGTAAGCTACAAGTATTGAGTGCCAGATCCTGATTTCAGACCTTCCTGCATTCAGAAATATTCAGAACTATGGGTTTTGTTTTGGCCCATTTCTCATCTTAATTAAATATATTAAACAATATTGGCCTTGCTTCTGGTCCCTAGGGTATCCCACTATTAATCTTTCCTATACAGAGAATGGGCTATGTATTCCTGCTCCTTGCTTCCTGCCTATTAACCAGCTTTTAATCACTGACAAGAATTTACCTCCTTCTTACCCTGTGGTTACTAAATTTCCTTAATAGTCTCTTGTGAGGAACTTTATCAAAAGCCTTTCAAAAGTCCTAAGTATATCATATTCATTACTGCTTCTTTATCCACTGTTTTGTTTGCCATTTCAAATAATAGTAGTTGGTTTGAGAAGTATAATGCATCCTAGTCAAAGCTAGGTTTTCTTTCTTCAGCACATTATACTATATAATGCAGTCTTAGTTTTTTTAAATTACTGCTTTAATTTTTTTATGGTGCTGCAGTGTGTTTGTAAAGTAATAGGAAATGTGCTGTGCCATCCTCAGTGATATGACTATATTTTTCTAGTACTTAAGAAAGCTTTTCTGCCCACATTTCTTTTCAAGTGCCCGCTCTCCCATCATTCATCCTAAAACAAAATCTGTTTCTCTTTCTGTTTATACGCTGGCTTCAGCAAGGGGATCTAACACATAGCTTGTATGTTGGGTTAGTTGGGAATATGTTATATTATGATTCTGAAAAATATAAATATTTTTCTAAAGAATGGAATGTAACATAAACCAGTCCTATATGATTCAGTACAGCATCGCCTTAGCTTGGAACAGAAGCTCTGTAAGAAAAAAATTAGTCTTCATCTCAGCTATTAATTCTCAAAATGATTTAAGATCAGGATTTCAAGTAATTTAGGCAGATAGCTGTGCATGCCAATTTTATGTGTGTGAAATCAGGTATCTGTCCATGCCCATGGGCAAATAACCAAAGAGAAGGAAGATGGATGCAGCTTAAAAAGAGGAGTCACAAATTATCTTTTCAGTGCTGAAAAGTCCAGCGTAACACAGGCAATTTAGCAATCAGTCTCAGAAATCTTAATTCTTCTCGTGGAGTAAAACTCAACTCTTCTTGAGTCTCATGCTCAGTGTATGAAAGGATATCCAAGTCTGGCATGTTCATCAGAGTCCTTGAGTAAACTGATCTTAGTCTGTAGAAAACAGTACTTGGTGTGTATTTGAGATACAGTGTGGCCCTGATTCTGAACAGTGGCTGTAATTAAAAAAATATATATAGTTTGTACCTCTTCTCATAATGTTTTGATGGCCTTGGGCAATAATTACAAAATTAATTAATTAAACAAAAACCCTACTATTACATATTATCCTAAAATACCAAATAGCAAAAATATAACAATATAACACTTCTCTTGTATTTTCTGGTAGATGATTTGTACATTGACAAATAATTGGCATGGCGTTGAAAATACACCAAATAAAATTCGATGGTGGTACTGCCTTTAACAAAAATGTTTCCAGAGAGCCCATCACAACAGCACATTGATCCCTGATTATGGTACTTAGGTACTATCATGGTATGAATAAATGATGACAGAATAAAATCTTCCACTGCTGACGGCAGGACTTTGTATGCGCTTTCAGCTTTCTTGGCAGCCCCTCTCCTCCCACTCTCCACTTACCACTTCCCTGGTGCTTTTCTCTTCCCTCAGTCAATACCAATGGTTCAAGTGACAAATAAAATTTCTGTCTCTCAGTCCTTTTCTAGACTACAGGTTGGAACAAGTCAACCATTAGTCACTTCATGAAATCCTCCTTTGTGCGACCAGCCTGAGAGCAGTTGCACCTTTATGCATATTTTATGCACATTTATGGGCTGCATTTCACAGTGCTGTATTTAGTTCCATTACAGTTTTCCATCATATTGCTTTTTTATTATGGCATTAATTATGTATTGTTTTTACTTTATCTTACAGTATTTTTTCACATTATTTTCTTAGTTGCGTTTTATAATGAGAATAAAGTTAATTTGTAACAGTAAGGCTAATGTTATCCTGGCACTTCACATTAGCCAAGTTGTTATCTTCTGAACACTTTTGTTTGGGTACCTCTTAAATTCCCTCTTTAAAAAAAAACCCCAAAACAAAAAACAAAACACTAAAGAGTCTGAGTTACTAAATAATTCATAAGCTAAGGGAATTTTTATAAAAATACATGAGCTTTTTTAAGAGGATGTGTTTCCACTGTCACCATTCCAGGTCATATGAAGCAGCCATGTTGAAAGTGGGCCACAGTCAACCTGAGATATGGCAAAACGATAGATAATGAAAGTGGCTTAATGAAAATAGTGTATAGACTTAGACTCATAAGGTTATAAAGGCTTCTCTCACCACAGATAGTTTTGATTCACCACATGTGTGCAGTGAGCCTCTGAGTTGGCAATGACTACATCATGCAGGGAATGAGTCAGTTATCACTTGTGAGTTTTTTCAGAGGCAATTCAGGGCACTGAGAGGAGAATTCTGTTGCCTTTGGATCTGAGCCTATAACAGAAACCACCATTTTTTTCAAAAGTGCTGATAGAAGGGTTACGTATGCCAAATAATAGTAATGCAGGTAAAAGTGAAACATTATCATCATGAGTTGTTGGGATAGATTGTGGTTTCTTGTGAAAACAAAATTGTTGAGCTTGTATAGGAGATGAATTTATGCCCAATATTTTCATTATACTGCCTTAAGAAAGAAAGAAAAACTGATTTTTGTGTGGTAGTTAGAGGCTTTGATGAGGCTTCTTCGAGTAACATCATCACAGACTTTGTAATTGTAATTGTGGATATCAATCTGCAGTTTTCACCAAGTAATGACTATTTGTCATGGAGGTAATTGCAGTGATGCTGTCCGTGTTCTCCTTAAGCTAGCGAGTCCTGGCAGAAGCCAGAAGTCTGGAAGCATAGCACCCTTTGCAGACGGAATTATTTATACCAGGAGATTCTTACAGTGAACAATTTCTAGGCTATGTTAGAAACATGGGCTACAAAGTATACTGGTGAGAGTACTGCAGCAGTCCGGGTGATTTTACCCAGAAATACAAAGTGATTTGACTGTGAGGCCAATGGTGCTTCTGAAGGACATAGTGGGTATGCATGGCAAATTTGGTTTGGAGATTAGAGCTCAAATCTGCTGTGCTCAGTAGCGCAGATGGAGCGGGTGAAGACAAAAGGTAACCCTGAAACACAATTCACCTGGACCTGTAAGGTTGCCTCTACTCAAGGAGCACAGGTCAGCCTCGATAGTGGGAAGTCACTGCAGAGACAGGGGTGGTGCCTAGTTTGGTGCCACATAGTTTGGAAGACAATGAGGACAGCCAGCATTTTACAAACCCAGGGTATATCGGTAATTGAGGTTCAATGAAATAACATTATGAAGTCCTACCTTCTATTTCATGGGGAGACTTGATTCTTTGTTAACACATGCCAGCTGTTCTTAACTTTTAGTGGGAAGATGTATTCAAATCAGTCTTGATTTGTAAGATACTAAAAAATTGTCCAAGTCTGTAATAAGGAAGAGAAAAAAAAAAAATCTGCGATACTGATAGAACCAGAAGAAAAAATTTTGATTGACAAAAGCTTTGATTATTTCTTCCTGCCTTATTTCTAGAACTTCCAGCTCTTTGAATTTATTACTTTATAAATTCTTTTAAAAAATGTAACAACTGGGTTAACAAAGCTGAGTGAGGTTTTATACTTAATTGCTAAACACCTGCAGATCTCAGAAATTGTGGCTGCTGACAGCTTTTGAAAATCAGACCATGTTACATTTCATATTGAGCTTTTCTGTGAGAAGCGAGGGAAGCCAAGCAGTCGAGTCAAGGTGGATGGTAAAGCAAGCTACCCTTTATTACGGCGCAATCAGACTTTTATATGCTTACTGCTAATTGTGATTGGTTAATACATACATTTGTCTTTAAATGATTGGCTAAACTTTATTAATTATATTTACATATTTCTTCTACTTGCAGTTTTGCTAACGAGCTTGAGTCGGGTTCGATCCTTGTTCTCCCACGGTATACTTTCTCAAACTTGTTATCTGTGCAAGGTCAGCGTGACCCTGCTTCTTCTCCAGCTTGTACCTTTCCACTGAGCGAGCTTGTATTTTTTCACATGGCTTTGCCTAATGTTTTTCCCTCTGCAGGCCAAAACCCGATTCACACAGCTTTCCCCTAGACCCGTGGCCGCGCTCACTCAGCCATTCTCCAACACTTTTCCATATATTTTCTTCTGGTTTCAGAGGACAGACCAAATCTTATGAGTCTGGTGAATGTTTGAGAAGAGTATTTTGAAGTTATTTGCCCATTTGAAACAAAGATGGAAAAAGGGAGGCAAAGGGGAAAGGTTGTTTTGTCCTTTGTTGCTGTTTTGCTGTTTTTAAGAGCACAAGAATTCTTTTGCCTCTTTCATACTGCTTTTCTAGCTGCAGGCACAGCTGGAGTTCTAGCTTCCTTTCCTACCTGAACACTGGCTCCTCTTTCCTATCTCATTTGGGGTGGGCAGGAAAGGAAAAATATATAGATGTAAACAGAGAAAACAAATATTTAAAGAAAACAGATAAACTGATCATGAATGTACTTTCTCACTCGTTAGATCTGCCATTTGCATCCTTTACTTAATTACAAGGGTCATGTTGCACATCTATTCTGTTGTTCCTGCTTCAGTGATATTATTCATTCCTGGCATTTCTATGGGGGAAAAAAAAAAAAAAAAAAAGGTTGTAAATCTTTATGACAGAAAAATTCTGGCAATTTGTTCTCGGTTACAATTCCTTCTTTTAGACGTAGGTGATGACCTCCTTAAGCCCAAATTATGGCCTTTGCAGAGGCTGCATGAGTTCGTTCTTCCATACTCTCTTGTCCTTCTTCCTCATTTGTGTTTCTCCCGTCCAGGGCCACGGTGCAGGTGTGGGTGTGACGAAGGCAAAGGGAGGGGGGCGTAGTCATGGCCGGGAGCCCAGCTCTGCTTGGTACAGCATCGACTCGGGGAGGGCTGGCTTCAGCTCATCTCTGACTCCCTTTGCTCCCTGGCCCTATGTGGCGGTGAGAGGTTGTGCCTCTGCTCTGGAGAGAAGGTGGCCTGGAGGAGGCGGGAGCAAAGTCCGATGAGTGCTATGGTGGAACTGGGCCGGGAGGAAGCCTGGGAGGAAGCCCAGCAAGAGCCAGAGCGGGCGAGCGCAGCAGTGAAGGTGAGCCCCCTTCCCCAGCTGCCTCGCCGGGCTGACTGGGTGGTACTGCTGCCGGGGCCAGATGGAGGTCTCTTCCTCTCTGTCCTGCTCTTTCCTTTGATTTTGCACTTCTGTGTGCAGTGCGTGACAGCTCTGGAGTACAAATCAGACACATGAGCAGCTTTCAATGAACAGCCCAACAGGTATGACTTGAGTACAACGTACAATGCCATTTCAGAGCCTCTAGCTTGGCGGAGTGACAGCAGCTCCTATCGGTACTCATATCCACGCTGGGGGCAGAGCAGAAATTATGGGTTGTTCCATGAATTTACTAAAAGTAATGGATGTAGGTACTGTAACAATATGAAGCTGAAAGCAGTACATTAACCAGAAATCACTTTTTAAAGAAGGATCATATAAAACAGCATTAAGTTCATTTATAATTAGGCAATTATTTAGGATTCATGTACCTTTTAAAATAATTAATTACATTCAGAATAGTAGTTTGTAATGCATCATTTTAAATTACACTTATGAATTCAGATATATCATTAGAATGAAAATAAATATAGAACTTAATTTAATAGTTGTGAAATAAACCTAGGTTATATATTTGTGCCTTGTGAATATAACAGAAAACAAGGAAAAATAATTTCATATTAAAATCTGGGTAACTGCAGGGCATTTACTAAAACTAATATTATCTTAGTTAACTTTCAAATATAAAAAAGGACTGGGTAAATAACTCTGTATGAAATCTGAAGTATAATTTATAATGAATTTGTACTAATGATATCTAATGTGCCTAGTTAAAGTGAAGGCTTTATTGAGAATAAATGTTACTCATTTAATTCAAAGGGAGTTACCAGACATATGTAATTTGACAGTAATTTAAAAAATAGAACAATATTGGCTAATAAATGCATGATTTACAAATTTCCCTTATGAAAATGAGATGAGTATAAAATTTTATTTAATTGTGTAATATTAAAAAAAAAAACTACACTTGAGAATATTTTAGCTGCAAAACAACTAAAAAAGAAATTCCTGAAAAGCTCTCTCTATGATGAATTCTTAAATAATAACAACTGCTACTTAAATCAAAAGATGAATAATTGTAGTGAAATGTTAAGTTAGCTATTATACTGTACTATGAGGTATAGCTTTCTGAAAATGTTCAAGAATTATTATTTTAAGTTCATTTAGTTTGGATGGCCAAAACATGCATGGGTCCTCGTTCTGTAGAGTGCCGTCAAATAATTTAAACAAAAACAGGCTAGTGCCCCATATATATTTGATTCCTAATTTTTATATATAAAACATTAATATTAACATTAGATCTGTTTGCATTTATTAAGAGAAAAATGCAGTCATTGTTTTTAATGAATGTATAATTAGTTCAACTGCAATAAAGTGAAAATCTATCCTCTAGATAGATTTTCCTCAAATTCTCTTCACAGGCGTGAAACTCCTAATTTAGTACGGCGTCTTCTAAAATATTTTCCCCCGTATATCTTTTCACGTTTTACAGAGGAACCATTCAATCATCCTTATGGCTTGTAATATAAAGATTTGTTCCATCGTTAAGGGACTTGTAGAGACCTTTGCTCGTATTACTTGCTCCATGGGGAATGTTGGCTTTTTTGTTTCATTTAAAGTGAAGCAATGCTTAGTGCATCGTTCCTGTTTAGAATTCACAAAACGGGAGGTCTTGTAGTCTCACACAGCCACACATTGTCATGTCTTGCTTCATTTACATCAAAGAAGCTTTAGCTAAACAAAAAGAAAATTATTATCTAGTACTTACCTAAACCAGTGTATTTTATATGTTTATCAACAAAAACTCCAGTACATTTTAGAGATATGAGTGTTATAATCTGGCTTCCCGGGATATTCAAGGAGTTGCAGAGTCACACCTGTAAAGTGTACTGATGTTTTCAGCTTTTGCAGATAGTGAAAGGCCATTGTGGGCTTTTTTGTAGGAAGGTGTCAACATTGGTAGGAATCATATTGTATCAACATTTTCTGCAGCGGCACCCAGAGAAACTCTTATAAAAAACTTTACTGCACTGAAATTAAAATTTGAAACCTTTTTTATGATCTGTTCTGTAGCTGATATCCTAGGGCAATACCTTGATTTGATTGCATTTTGCATCATTCAAAACTGATTCCAGTGGATTGGATCTGTTCTCCAGTGAGCTGAAGCCATTAGTGATGCTCAAAGAATGAGAATGAGCTCTTCCAAAGGAGGAACTTTGCTGCTAAAAGAACAGTTATATCACTATAAATGCTAGTGAAGGCAAGGCAGCCCTAGTGTCTCATCCAGTTCACTGACATATATTAGGTATAAAATGATAAAAAAAGTCTTTGACAAGGAAGTCTTTTTCATTTATCAAAGATAGAGATTTTTGAGGAGAAGAGTGTTACCTTAGTTTCTGCCCTGTACAGTGAGACCAGCAATACAGTGTAGCTGGTCTGGATTGTACCAGAAGAGAGATAATTTTCCCACATTTCTACCTACCTTTACGTATTTTTGTACCTTGTTACATGGACCCTAGAGCCACTTGGTCCCCGAGTAGTTGTACTTGCTCCTTTGTAAAAGCTTTGGCAAAGGCTGAATCTTATTGTTATGGTAGTATTGCTGTGTCTGATTAACAAAAGCACTTCCTTACTCTCAATGACAGTCTTTCTCCCACACCTGCTGCTACCAATAATTTTGGTTGCAGCAGTTTAGTGGCATCTTGAGGTAGCCAAACACTGAAGTACTAGGTTGGTCTGTGACAGAGATGTCATCTGCCATGTTCATGCAGTACTTCTGTGACACAGTGATGAGCTCAGATAAAGTAAGGGAACACATGAACATATTGTTAGATGAGTTCTACTTGTAGGGTCAGTATAATTTTCATGGGCAAAACTATACAATTCCTTCCTATACATATGTTCATTCCAAAGAAGGAGATCACTCTTCAAGGGAACAGCTTCTGATTTATCTGCATATCAGCAAAACTGACTTTTCGGTAATGGTACTCTAATGTTGTGGCTTTAACAGCAATCCCTTCCTAACCAAATGAAAAGGGATATTTTCTTACCTTCCACATCTTGTGAAAAGTGAAGACTTCTCTGCTGTTGTCTGAGAGTCTGTTTTCCTCTCCTCTGGAAGAAAAAGCTATGAGACAGTGGGACAAGGATTCATAAAAATCTCAGGATTTGCCAAAATCTTCTGAACATGCCTAAGAGGTTGTCGTGGTTTAACCCCATCTGGCAACTAAGCACCACAAAACCACTTGCTCACTCCCCTCCTATTGGGAGAGGGGAGAGAATCAGGCGGATAAAAGTGGGAAAGCTCACAGGTTGAGGTAAAGGCAGTTTACTTGATAAAGCCAAAGCCATGCATACAAGCACAGCAAACCAAGGGATTCATTCACTACTTCCCATAGACAGGCAGGTAGGTAGCCATCTCCAGGAAAGCAGGGCTCCATCCCATGTAACAGTTACTTGGGAAGACAAATACTCACAACATCCCCCCCTTACTTCTCCCCCCAGCTTTATATGCTGAGCACGACGCCATATGGTGTGGGATATCCCTTTGGTCAGTCGGGGTCAGCTGTCCCGGCTGTGTCCCCTCCCGACTGCTTGTGCCCCCCAGCCTCCTCGCTGGTGGGTGGGTGAGAGGCAGAAAAGGCCTTGACTCTGTGTCAGCCCTGCTCAGCAGTAACGAAAACATCCCTCTGTTATCAACAGAGTTTCCAGCACAAATCCAAATCATAGCCCCATACTAGCTACTATGAAGAAAATTAACTCTGTCCCAGCCAAAACCAGCACAAAGGTAGACTTTGGGATCCTGTAGGGAAGTTTCACTAGGAAGTCCAGAATACTGGCTCACAGTACTTTCCATTCCTCTTGCCTCTGAAAAATAAACCCCGAAAATGTCAGGAGAGTACTGGAATATGGATACTGATTCTGCGGGCTATGGGGCTGTCAGAGATCTTCCTTTTCTTATTCTCCTTCAGATTTTATAGTTTGTTCCTCATTTTATTCTTCTTCACTTATTTCTATGCTCCAAGCTAAAGGGGAAGCATGATTAATACCTGCATTGCATTGTATACTGTCAGTTTAGGATGGCTGCAGACCTTTTCATCTAATCAGCACTCGTGTCAACTAATGCAAGCGTAACACTAAACATGTTCTGATCATCCCCCAGAGAAATGACATTTCATCTCTAGATATACATTGTGAGAAATTCAAAATGTTTTTCTCATTGGACTGAACACTGGGTGACTATCAAGAAAACCAGCTAAATTCAAAAGGTCAAATTAGACAATTCTGAGGTGAACAGATGTGACTGTATAAGGTTACAGCTAGGTACTTCATGTGCACTTTTTAGACTTGTGTTGGGAGCTGCATTTCTGAAACAGTTTCATAGGTGTTGTTATGCAAATTCAAGTGTAAATCACCCGGAGACCAAACACCAAGCAAGTCTAAACCCTCAGTAATACATTTATTACACATTAGATGACTCAAAGGGAAGCCCAAAGACATATTCTTTTGTGGAGTAAAACCTTAATTAGATGAGAAATCTGGAATGCTATGACCTGGTAAGTAATCCTGAGATTTTTTTGAATGACTTCTTTTTTCAGTTAATAGCAAATTATCTGAGGAAAAACACTCTTAGATGGCATGTTCTACTGAGTGAAATGTAAGGCTGTTTCTCCAACAAATGCACGCAGTTTTTATCGCCATTAACCGCAGTTGTCAGTGTACTGTCAGGTCGTGTGGAGACCTCTCTGTGTATTGGGATAAGCAGAACTGTACTGCAGTAAATAAAGTACAAGGCAAAGTAATGTGTTTTTATTGTGGGATTAGAAAAGGATTAATGTAATTTGATACAGATATTGTATGATGAGGTAAGAATGCTGCCTATGTGAAAAATCCTGAAAGAAGGATTACATTCTCATCCCAGCAGTTCAGAATGTCTCATGTACAATATATTTTCACTAATGCTGAAGCTATAAAAAGTTCTGGATGTCCATGTTGACTGTACTGATAACAAATAGCACATAAACTTTGCAAGTGTCCCTTGGATTAATAGATACCAATGCTTCAGTGTATTAATTCCTAACCTGTTGGATTCTGCCACAGTTCACAAGTCAGAAAGTTGTGGCACTTCTCATTGCTGTGCTCTGCAGTTAACAAGTTGCTTGACTATACGGAATTGATCGGAGATCCCAATAAGAAAAATGTTTTTAGATTATGTAAGTTTGATTTCATAGTTCCTGCATTGGAAATAAACTCAATATGACAGTGTGTAAAGATAAAATGCAGAGAACAAAAATTCATGTAAGTAGAAAACTAAATATAGCAAATGGTCCCATATTTATATCTCAGTAGTCAGAATACAAATAAACATCCTTGGTGAAAACACATCAGTGCTTCCAATTAAGGTAATATAATTGCATGCTTTGAAGTGGAACGATGGAAAAATCTGACAATCTATTGTATTAACATGAGGCACAGACTTCAGAGATGTATAAAAATAACATTTACTCTGTATAAAACATCTGCTACTATATACTTTTTGTATAACTTTTGTGTATTTTCTGTAAACACACACATTAGATCAATAAATAGATACCTAACTAGATAAACATATATTATATGAAATCTGGTCCAAGCTTTCAATATTTTCCACAGTTCATAGCTTTAAAAAAGACTAACATTTTTACACATTAAATTTAAGTGCATTTTTAGTAGGCACAGGTGCTATAATGAAAATGTGTGGAGCTAATGCCCTTTACCAAAGAAGGAGCCATCACCTTCATGGCCATAACTGGTAGAATTTTTACAAACTGAAAAGTCAGTCTTTATGTACATTTAGGCCTTGTAAATTCTTCCTGGACTACCAGCAAGGGTGAAAATTGTCCTAGTAGGTGTTCTGACATTGACATTTTTTCATGAGTATAAAGTAACCAGCAGCTTGCTGTGGACATGTACAGATATCTGACCTGTTTGCCTATGTATAGGCTTTTCTGCTTGATATACACTGCAAAAGATACTAGTGCAATATTGCAGCTCTCTTTTGAGGTCACAAAGTGTTGCTATCCCTAGTTTAGAAATTAAGTTTCTCAAAAAGAGAGGCAGAAAGCATATTATATTTATATATTACCAACAGGACGTTTCCTGTGCTAGATTTTGTAAAACTATAAATCATGGGAATACCCTAAAGCCGTCCATGGATCTTGTGGCAGAGAAGGAAAAATAAAAAAAATCTTTTCATTGCTAACCTTTTGCTAAAATTCCTCTTAGCAGCACTGGCTAGATTCTCTATGGTAGTAAATGCAATAGTCACCAGCTTTAGTCACATTTGAGCAGGGGGCCTGCTTGTGAAAGCATCTGTACAGGCTGATTCCCTATGTAGGCAGAGGTGGGAAATCTCACATTCTCAGTGCGATCAATCTGACCATACCCTAGGGTGGTGGTGAGGGAGCACAGCGGCTCCATGATATGGCAGAGCCTAGGAAGCCTGGAATAAGTTACTGATGAAAGTATTCAGTCATGCATAAAGTCAATAAATAAGATGCATGCATCTTTTTTCAACTGAAATTGCTCATTAGCTGTTGTAGTTATTGGTAAATAAAGATTATCAATATTTCATCAATTATACCAGTAATTGAACAATATAAATAAGTTAGTAGTGCTTTTTCTCATTGTATTGCATACCCTTTTTTTTTTTTTTTTTTTTTTTTTGTATTTGGAAATTTGTAGTGGAGCATTATTCTCTCAGAATCACCAAAATGGGTGTTTATATTTCAATCTATGCTCATGGGACTCATTTGCCTTGATTATAATATTAAGATCTTATAAGTTAAACATCTCCAACCAAAACCAGCTGTTTTGTCATAAATATTTATTTATGGACAGAGGTTTATGTCAGTTGTTTTTAAAAGATTTGAGCCACAGTTATCTCTTTTGAGAGCACTCCCACAATAAAGTGTTCTGTACATCTAGTATTGATGTGCTTACAGTGTGATGCAGCATCTTTCCATGGGAAGGGAAGGCAGCTTCCTAACAAAAATGAGTCTGACCATTGAAGAAGTTTGTCTAATATATTATTCGATCACCAGTGGGAAACTGGGCCAGGATGCAACTCCAGGCATGCAGATTTACAGAAGGCTGAGGGAGGTACAGTGTGTTCATGCCCCAAAAGAGTCATTTAAATCATTGATACAGGTTCTAAAGGGCATAACACAGGTTCTTTATGTCAGCGCAGAGCAAAGGGGAAAGGGCATGTAAAATGCTACCAGTCTTGTTTTGGAAATGTTTTAGACCCTCTTAACGCTTAATGGCAGGTTACAAAAAGGGCAGGGCAGAGAGTTAGAGCAATGGGTTGGCACTGACACCTGGTGCCTGTAATTGCCTCTGTTTCATAGAATCATAGGATCATAGAACGGTTTG
>KL255055.1:15077-59976 GCA_000699545.1 Podiceps cristatus
CTGCGAGTGAGGGGCCAGCCACAGCTTCTCTGGGCAACTTGTTCCCGTGTCTCACCAACCCCAGAGTGAAAGATTTCTTCCTTATATCTAAATCTATCCACTCAGTTTAAAGCCATTCCCCCTTGTCCTATCACTACACAGGACCTTGCACTTGACCTTGTTGATCTTCATGAGGTTCACACAGGCCCACCTCTCAAGCCTGTCAAGGTTGACAGGATGCCATCCCTTCCCTCCAGCGTGTTGACAGCACCACACAGCTTGGTGTCAGCAAACTTGCTGAGGGAGCCCTCAGTCCCACTGTACATGTCACTGACAAAGATGTTAAACAGCACTGGTCCCAGTACTGACCCCTAAGGAATGCCACTCATCACTGGTCTCCTCTTGAACATTGAGCCATTGACCATCCAGCCATTTCCTTATCCACTGAGTGGTCCATCTGACAAATCCACCTCTCTCCAATTTAGAGACAAGGATGTCGCGTGGAATAGTGTCAAACGCTTTGCATAAGTCCAGGTAGATGATGTCAGTTACTCTTCCTTTATCCACCAAAACTGTAACCCCATTGTGGAATGCCACCAAATTTGTCAGGCACCTTTTTTTTTTTCCATGAAGCCATGTTGGCTGTCACCAATCAAGTCCTTATTTTCCATGTGCCTTAGCATAGTTTCCAGAAGGATCTGCTCCATCATCTTGCCAGGCACAGAGGTGAGACTGACTGGCTTGTAGTTCCCTGGGTCTTCCTTTTTTCCCTTTTTTAAAAATGGGGAACGCTGCTCCCTGTACCTGGGATTTGAGAGCGTAGCCACTCACCAAAGCTCACTGCATAGCTAGCCTTTTTTCCCCAGAGCATGTGTTGGCACTGTTGGCTTCCTGGCTAAAAGTCTGGAGTAAGTTTCAAAACTGAGCCTAGAAAGTCTTTGGGTCCTTCCTTGAAAGGATGCTCAGAGGCAAAGTAGTTGAGTAAACTAAGGGTTTTGTGAATAGAGAAAAATGAAATTAAAATATGTTAAACTGGGATGTAAAGAGTGGTGGATAGCATCATTTTTACACATGATCTAATGCTGCTGTAGATGAGGAAAGATGCAGTAGCACAGTTTGCCTGTAATTTGAGCAATATGTTCTCCTGACCTGATGGAATCACAGAATAATTGAGATTGGAAGAGACCTCATGAAGTCTCTAGTCCATCTGCCACAAAAAGCAGGGCCAGCTGGAGGTCAGACAAGACTGCTCGGGGCTTTGTTCAGCTGGTCCTTGGAAACCTCCAAGGAAGGAGACTGCACAGCCTCTTGGGTCCCTGCTCCACTGCTTGCCTGGCCTCATGGTGCTCCCAGCAAGCAACAAACCTCCCTGCACAGCCAGTCTGGTGGCAGACAGGTGCCACTTTCCCTGCGGGAGGGGGTCCCACTACTGCCACCGATGCTGCCCCAAACAGAGGTTTCTTCCCCTAGTCTGCTACCAGGGAACCGAACCTATTTCGCAACTGCAGATCTGCAGATGGAGAAGGAGCCTTCTGCCACAAGTAGCAAGCCTTTAGCCTTCCCTGTCTTGGGAATGAAAACTATTGCTTTTTTGTTCTTGTGGCTTCTATGTATTTTAATGACTTTTTAGTGTTTCTGAAAAGGACAGAATTGAATAAATAACCAAATAATGAATTCCTAGTGCAGTAGTATCTTTACTTTCCCCCATCAATACTGTATTTCAATCGTGATCTTCAAAAATCTTACCTTGTGGGTTACGGCAGTAGTTCAGAGTCTTTGCCCCTAGGATAGCACCATCATGATAGACACTTATCGTATAGCGTGTGTGTGTCAGACTTTCAGAATGCGTTTAAACACGGGCTCCTACTACATTACACAGAGAATGCCTGGGGGTGATAGCAGTTGTTCACTACTCAGTATTACTATATGGTTGGGGTTTTTTTTCAATAACGGCTATCTGAAGAAAAAAGAGAATACAGAATTTTAAATAGAAAGTGCTTATAAAGAATTTATTCCTTACAATATTTTGTCAGTGCAACACTGCCATACCAAAACACTCTGAATTTAATAAAATGAGGAAAAGGGATCTTTTCTTCTTCTTCTTTTCAGATGCTTAGTAGCAATCTGAGAGTTAAAAACTAAGTACTGAAGCCTAAGTGTGGTTATACTTTAAGTTTGGAGTGTCATCCCTTAAAGTTAATAGAATTACTTCACATACATACACTTCATTTTAAGTGAAATGATAACCTTATTTTTATTAGAAGTAATTATATGGTAATAAGCCTGTGGTTGAGAAATGAGAATGGGCTTGTGGATATGTAGCAAAGTATTGAAAATATGGTAAAGTAGACTATTAGTGACAAAGTCATAATTTTGAGTGCAAAAGCTCTTCTAAGAAACATTTTTTTGCAGTCAGGCAAAAGGAATAAATGTGAGCATGAAGATGTCTTCTTCAGCAGCTATTTCCTATGAACACGAGGCAATGTTTAAAGTACCTTTGCATTACCACTTGACAAAAGCTTGCAACTACCAGTATTACTTTGCAGTTTATGGATGCTATTTAAAATGTATGTAAAGAAAAAAGTGTTAGCCAGAGCTGGTCATGTTACTGTATAAAAGACTATATGCTATATTGCTGTTGAATTTGGGTCATCAGGCATCTTAATGTTGTTACAGAAACAAAAATACTCTGTGTTCAAAGATCTGTATTTACACATATCTCTTATCTTTTGAACCACTGAGCCAAGAAACTTAATAGATTTTTATATTTTGTTAAATAACAGACCTCAATTAACTTTAGTTGAATTCACCTGAAAACTTCATTGAATTCTGCTGCCTAAGCTGCTGTCTTTCAGATGAAAGAACACCTCTATTTTTGACTGACAGTTGATCCATTAGTGAGAGTGAACAAAGTCCTGTTTCTCAGTTCAGCTGCACAGCAAGCTTATTTCTTTTCTTCCTTCCCCGCCCCCCCTCTCCCAAATCAGTCATCATACTGGGAAAACTATCTATTAGAAATACTTAGGGAAATGCATGCATAATGGAAATGGCCTGTGTTTAAAGGGGAGTACGGAAGAAAGCATTGTTGGTTATAGATATTAATTAAAAACAAAATGATGGATCTTCCAAAAATAAATATTGAAGTACTTGACATTTTGTTTCTTCTCTCCTACTGAAGTATTTTTGTACCACTTCCTTTCCTTCTTGAATAACATAATCTTTGTTTCCTCTACAAAATGCTTTCATTGTTTTCCACTGTACTTAATTTTCAGAATGGAAACATGACCTAAGAAGAGTATTGTTGTCTGTCAAGATAAAACACAATGCATTCCTGTGCTATCTTTCCCTTGTTCTGTCCCTATTTCTAGGCAGTTATTTGTGGTCCTTTTCAGCCCTGTAAGTAGTGAGGCTTGGAGGAAGAACAAAAAAAGAATTTTTTTAGCTGTAGGGAATAAATACCTTGAATATGGTCACAAGTGTGATCAAAGATGGCAATAGTTTCATCATCCATAATCAAAAAGAAAGGAAAACAGAAATATACCAAATAAACAGGCTGGACCAGAAAATGGATGGGAAAAATTCCATTTCTCTCTCAAGTATTAAGGTCAAGCAGATAACTTGTGTTTTAATACTCCATTTTCTTAGTCAGAACTTGCTCTACCTACTACTATTAGGCACCAGTTAAGTTCATTCTCCATTTTATTAACTTGTCCTTATCATAAACTGCTAAGCTTGGCTCCCAGTGAACCTTTCTGTGAACCCTGCCAAAGTTCAGGGCCTGAAGTCAGAGATATCTCTTATTCCTTTCCACGGACTATTGCTACACATTGCAGGGTGTACTTGGGGGAAGTCTGTCAGCAGCAATCTCATATTACCTCCTCTAGATTTTTTTCATTTCCTCGCTGTCTTTACTTTTCTTTGTGGTCAGTCCACATGTGTCCGCAGCAGTATTTGTCAGGACCTGCTGAGTGGGTGGCTGGGCCAGTTGCATCCTGATAAATGTGCAGGGAGTACACAGAGGTCAGCCGCAGGCGTGTTTTGCAGCGCAAGCAGCACAGGGCCAGATTGCTGTGCAGAAAGAGGATTAACTATGTGAAAATACATTTCAGACAAGACCCTTGACAAATTTTATGAAAATTATCTGCAATGAGGAATTTGAGGAGGCACTCAGTGCTGCAGTCAGCACTAAATCCCTTGTATTTTACAACCAAATAATCAACCTGCTGCTGTGATTATCAGAGTGGAAGAGGATGAGTGGTGAGAGTAAGTGGCTGTTGGTATGGTGCCCAGACCTACCAGGGCCCTGAAGCAGCTCCAGCAGGAAGCTATCCCCATTTGACATCCTTGCAGCCTAAGCAGACAATGAAGATTTGGGGAAGAGATGAATGTAGAAGGTCTTAATTCAGTTGCCTTTGTCCTATATTTGTTCTGATCAGAATCCTTTCTTCACTCTTCTCTACTGACCTTAAGCCAATGAAAATAATAATGCCAGGAGACATAGTAGAACATTGTCACCTGAGAAAAATGTCATCTAACAGCCTGCAGCTTTACCAGCATTGATTTATTCTCTCAGACACAATTGTCACCAACTACTAGGGCTGCCAACAGTTTCAGTAAAATATCTCTAAGAAAATGTCTTAGTTTTTCTATTCTTTTCCCTTCCTTTCTTTTCTTTAGAAAAAGTCCCGTTTCTCCCCAGCAGGAGACAAAGTTTTCTGGCGGATTAAAAGATCTGCATCTGTAAGACCAGCAACAATAGCAAACTTGGGTGAAAATATCACCAAACTGGCTTTTTCAATTTCAGTTAATGAATTTTTCTAGTCCCTTTTCAGTTTGTGGGAGCTCTTTGGCATTTTTAATAAACCAGATACTCCTGGGGAGGTGTGAAATCCTGTGGGTGGGAATTCATCCATTAAGAAGTGCCTACATAATTACTACACCAAGGCCATGCATGAAATCTGAGACCTGCCTAGACTTCCTCGTGCTTTTGGCTGTATCCTGCTTGAATTACTATGGTCTCACAAGCCCTTATCCACTCCAAACCTGCAGAGAGCAACCAGTGCCCTGGAGAGCTGGCCATTACATAGCAACGGCATGAACAGTTTCCAAGCCAAACAGGATATTAAATAATGCAGATATTAGGCAAGTTCAGTCAGTTCACTTTGAATGCAAAAAGAGAGATGAGAATTGAAAATGTTCCTTGTCCTATAACTGTTGTGCCACCCTCCAAAAGAGTTACAGCTGAGGCTAATCTGCTTTTAAGCTCTTAAGTAACTGTCTCCCTAGGATAAGACTGAAGTTAGCAATCCAAGTCTGCCCTCTATCCTCAACCCTGTCTGCATTTCCTATTTTGTCTTTAGTGAGCCCAGCTCAGCTGGACTGGAGGATCCAGTTTGGAGGGGTCACTTTTGTTGAAACATGTTGCTTTTATCCTTATCTGTTGAGCTTTTTAACTCCAAGATATCACCAATCACAAATTATTGAATAAAAGCACCCACATTTTGTACAGATAAAAGTAGGGATGATTACTGTAGGCAACTTTCAATGTTATAAAGGTTAGACATGCTCTTTCATTGGCACAGAAGTAGGGGAGTGGAGCGGAGGGAAGAAATAAATATGTTCAAAGAACAGGCTACTCCGCACACGTGAAATTCCAGCACTTCCTTTTGAGTTATCTAGTGCAGCCTTTCAGTGACAGGAGAATGGTTTGTTTGTAAGAAAATTCCGATTCTCAGAATCTAGGAAAAGTTGAATCTTTGCTGTTCAGTGACTTCAAAAAGATTTAAGGATCACTGATCGATTGCCATGCACATGAGGAGGAGGATATCTGATTAATGTCCTATGACACAGCTTCACCTGTCCAAAGGAAACTGCATACCAGCTGAATACTAAGATGATAAATTAGCAAAGCATTTTATATGGCCTTTATTAAAAAAAGCTTAGGTGGTCTGGAGGTCACTATAGCAATTGCAAATACATGGTTATTTTTAATTACACTTGAGTTTTACTCGTCCTCTGGAATAGTACAGAGGATCAGGAGGGAGTGTTGCCATCAAGTTTGGAGTGTGGACACACTTGTTCTTGTTTCTTTTATTGGTCTGGAGATTTTCCCAATGTTAATCCTTTTAGAACTCAACTCTACAGCTTTTCTTTTTCTTTCTTATTTTTTTTTTTTTTTTAAATGTGCTACAACTGACTCCTTGTTTATAAGCCTGAATATAGGCTTTTGTTTAGTGAGGATAGACAGATTAGACACACATCTGAATGACCTATTATGCATTGTAAGGACTGTGTTTAATTGGAAAAAAAAATAACAGCTGTTTAATTTATGGATATGCACAACAGGACAAACAATTTCAACATGGCAAGCAGAACACTCATCATTCATAGACTTGGCATCATTTCCTCATGCGTCGCAGTTGCAATAGGAATCTCTTTCTTTCAGAGTTAATTTAGTGCTTTTGAAAGGTGCCGGATGGTAACCCTGGAGACTGCAGCCCTGCGCTTGGCGCGGGAACAGGTGCGGCGCAGGCAGCACGGCAGCGGCGGGGCAGCCTCCGCTCCAGCACCAGCACTAACTTGGTCACCACACTAGCAAGGAAAATCATCTAAGGAGGGAAAACGAGGGTGCCAGTGTCCCATGGCCTCTGTTCTGAGATTTTCAGCAGTGGTGTCAGTTTGGGGATACACATCTGAGTACCAGGAACTGGGCTCTTCTCAGAAAGATGATAGTGAACACTCAGTAGATAGTAATGAAGCTTTTGTCAGTACACTGGCACTTTCTCTTTTATGAGGAATTTCCTCATTAAAGGAATAATGCCCCTTTTAACCCATAGATTTGATATGTGCAGGAAGAAAAACGACTAAGTAACTGGAAACATGACTACACGGTCAGGTAGTCCATGCTCTCAGTTCTATACAGGCGCTGTGCTGCACTCATTAATCTTTTGTGAGTGCCATTCTGTAGGTTATTAAGAAACATCTGTTTAATTTTTATTATTTTATTTCCTTATTGCATTTTCTGTTTTATTCTCAAAATATTCTCCCTAGGGGCAAGAATGTGTAGTGGAGGGTACGAGTTTGACAGTATTCTTGTTGATGTTGATTGTTTTCTCTTTTTCTCTTTTTTCTTTTCTTTCTTTTTTTTTGTTTTGTTTTTAATAACAATATGTATTTGGTAAAGATTGTAAGATGACAGAAATGCTCATAGAATTCATTTCTGTCTTCCATTGTCAGGGATGCTCTGTATTCTAGGTAGACAAGTTGTAACTCTCTTTCTGAGCATTATATTACTGAAAGGGTGAAGCTGTATTTTAGGGTTGTGGATCCCAGAATTTTAGTCTTCTAAAAATCTTGGGCCCAGGCTATTATTTATCTTAAAAGTAGTAACTGAGAATTTCCCTTGATTTAGGAGTCAATAAGAAGTCACCGTAAGAGAGGATAGATTTGCTCGGGGCAGCTCATGTATTACAGCATTTTGTACTAATTGGAGTTTCCTAAGGTGTGATGGCTTCATGCCCAGGAACTACATGGCTGTAATCCAGCTGAGAGGTGACACATGTAAATAACCAAGGGCTGGGCTTCATCTGCCAAGATGGGATGGAGTCTTGTAGCAATCAGTGATAATAGAAACTGCTACTTATGGATAGTGCTATGTAACTTAACTGCACCAAGGAATCCAAATACCCTCAAGCTATGTATTGAACTGGCTAGTTTGGGGCCAACAATTTAAATGGAAGAAGAATGCACCTTCCTGCAAATTCTTCCTAATGTCTTTCTCTGCCCCTCAGCACTCTGTCTTTTTTAAATTCAAATGCAGCCAGATGTTTTTATAAATGAACTGGTCTTATCTAAGCACTTTGTATACTGGAGATGTGGTAAAACATAGCAAGAGGTGAATATCATCGTTATTTTATTGACAACATGAACCTAGATAATCTGATAAATTCACCTTGGTGATTGCGAGTAATATAGAAAAGGACTAGAGAGAATTGATTCTTGTGGGATGCCACAAATGAATGAAGAAAAACTTCTCATTATTACTGTTTGGAAGGACTGGAATCCATGTACACTTGTCTCTTCTTTCAAAAGATACCAAGACATCTTCTGACTAACTGTTGAATGCATTGGTACAATAAGGCTGGATATCTTCCATGTATTTATAAGATCCATCGCTATTTCTAACCAGTTTCTGTTTCACAGTCCAGCTTTCTCTAGGTTGTTTCAGGTCTAAAATATTACCAATCCTTTAATTAATTTGTAGTTAAATTTTGTTTATGTCATTTTTGAGGCTTTTAAAGTATGTGTGGATTAACGCTAAACTGTAGCTGAATTGAATTGGATATGCATGGTGGTCTTATCAGTGAGGCCTGGGAAATTATGGCATATTTGAAGAAGGAACAGTCCCAGTTTATATTGCTGACTGGCATGAACCCTCACAGTAGGAACCAAAGGGGTTTCCATCCTTTTTAACCATCTACCCACAGCTCTGCCACTCCCTGGTGTGCAGTATGGTTCCTTAGTCTCTTTGGCCCATCAGCCCTGGCACCGTGGCAGTGCTCGAATTCTTCATAGCTAGACTGTGGTGACAGTCCTCGTTATAATGGTGCATTGATTACTTCAGTCAGGAGTATCCTAAGGTTGGGATTTTTTCTGTTTCTCTTAAGCTAGGAAAGATACAGAAGTGTTGCGATGCAGGATGCGATGATGGTGATGAAATGCCAGGACTGAAGGTAAGCTATTGTTCAGCAGCTCTGTCAGAGATCCCATGGGGTTTGGGAAGGCTTTCCAGTGGATGTCATCTTTAAGTGTAACAAGGTGACAAGTGTGACTCATGTCCTTTCCATTACTGAGTTGTCTGTTTCAAAACAAATCTTTACTATAATCAATAATGTCTGAATAACAGCATCTGGTATTGCAGAATTTCAAGGGTATCTTGTAAGTGTAGAAAATGAGAATCAACCATGGATCTAATTATATAAGCTGCTCTCTTGGTACATCTTATCTGGGTAGAAGTAGACAGTACTGGGTATTTTTTACAAGCCTGGTCTCACAAGATTTCTAGCTTCACAGGGGAGGTCCATTAAGTATTTAAATGTTAAGGAAGTTACTGAACCTCCCAGCCCTCTGAGACTAACTCTTTGCCAGCTGCAGAGACCATTAAATATCTGTATCATATGTTGCATTTTATGAGAAAATAGCTAAAGCTTTTTTTGCAGTCTGAGGGCACTTAACCTCTGGGCAGCATAACGTAGCCTGTGAGTTAGGCTGCTGAGGCAGTATACCCTTTCTTTTCCAGCCTTTAATTTTCAGGTAAAGCCTCTGTATCTGCTATTCCAGGTCAGTGCTTGTATTATTGTTACAAAAGCTGGTGTGCAAGGCTTCATTGAGGTGAACTGCAAAACTTCCTTTGATTTCAGTGGCAGATCCTCCTTGTATTTAATGGAGGCAGTAGGCTAAAACTCATAAAAAGATTTCCTCAATTGTTAATTATACCCTAAATTATTATGTTGATAGACTTTTCTAAATGCTATTTATTTTTCACCACTTGTTGCTGCTAGTCCACTTCCTGTTCAATTTGGACCAAGAGAAAGGACTGATCCTTTTATTTTCTGAACTACATAGTATTGTACTGTTTGGGCTCACATATAATGTAAAGGAATGTTAAAAAACTAATAAATATTGTTTTAACTAGTATCATTACCTGTGATCCTATATTTTTTAAACATTGATTAGCATGAAAATCATAAAAAGCTAGATCAACCTCAGCACATTTCTTTCTATGGAAAGTTCCCTGTTACGTAGTGGACAACACTACCTGTTAACATGCAAGTAGTCTGCTTGACCTACTCTTGGAAGTGAATTTCTTATTGTTAAGAAGGAATAGTCCCATCAAATATGCTCTCTAACTTCAATAGAAGGGAAACATGATTAAAAAAAAATCTCACTCAGATACAGACCTGATTATGATCTTTGGACATAATCCATTGGGAGTTTTTCATTATTATTTTTTAAAGTTCAAAAAATGAAGTTTAAAATACAGTCTGAAAAAATTGAATATAGAGTACATGCTTATGCAGAACTGCATTGTAGAAAAAAAAAAGAAGAGAATGAAGTCTTCAGCATAATAATATCTGATAAACTAGAAAAACTGCATATATCAAGCAAACTGCAGTTTACAAGAGGCAGACGTCTTTTGTGCATGTGCATAAGGAACTAAGAACAGACTCATGCTTGAACATAAATGAGAATTTAATTGACAAATCCCACAATTATCTGTGTAATAATGCAGTCACGTAATTAGTATTAAAATAAATGTGTAAGCCAAAGATTATTATAGAAAATACAGTTTTACTGCAACAAAGACTAGTGACAGAAAGATACTAAACTATAGAAATGTGCTTAGAGTCTGTTCTGTACTCATTCTCAAAAGATACTTGTTTTACTCACAGTGAAATTCAAGTGGTTTATTTCAGCAGTGTTACCATGGGAAAAGCATTATCTGAAGGGCGTTTCTTCAAAATGGTCACTAATATGATAATAATTGTGTAAGCAACCGAATGTCTTAACCTAATATGAAGAGTAGATGAACGTAGTATATGCTGCAAAGATACCACTTCTCCCGACTTTGGCCGTAGTTGCATCTCAGATAGCAGTCTGCCAATGCAACCAAAATAATTGGCAGCCAAACTTGCCTGTTAGCATAAGGCTCTCCTGTTTCCCAGCTCTTAATTCATTTCTACCCCTGTGACATACACTAATGCTATTGGAAATAACTATATATCCACCTGCCAGTCTCATTGAGAAGCAACTTCTGCCAGTCTAATTGAGAAGGAACTTCTTGGCTTAATTATAGGAAGGAAAGAACCTGGTTATTTTAGGATCAGTCTAGAAATTGTCATCTTGCTGATAATTTCTACTCTCCACATAATTGGTATTACAATGCTTCCATTTTGTGAGGCCTTGCAATGGTCCTGAATCATTAAGGTGAAAGTTAGTAGGATACGGTGTTAGAGGAGATAA
The DNA here is from genome assembly GCA_000699545.1 of Podiceps cristatus. Lineage (NCBI taxonomy): Eukaryota > Metazoa > Chordata > Aves > Podicipediformes > Podicipedidae > Podiceps > Podiceps cristatus. Next base: position 26,079 of record KL255055.1, read on the forward strand.
AAATTAATCCCTTTATATATAAAGATGTGTGCTGCATAGTTCTAACATAATTTTTTTTAAATGTTTACTGTCTAAACTCACATCTTGTATCACTTCATCATTGGTGCCCATTACATCTGGATCACTCATACCTGCAATATGTAAAGTCACCACTTATGTGACTGCTACTGTCTTCAAGCTAAATGAAACTTTCCAGGGAATGTCTATCACTATGAAGTCTGGGTGCAAAAAATGTTTGGGATTTTGTAAAGATACCACTGTTTACTGATCTTAGCTTTTGTGCTTTTGCTTTGTGTTCCCACTGATTTATTCCCTGACCTTTCCTTGCATTTTTCTTGCAGACCAGTAGGTTGTTAGGTTATTGATTGAATCAAGAACTTCTAGCACATCATCATGGGAGATGCGGGATGCCAGGGGGAAGAGAGTAAGACAAGGCTTCTGGAAAGTGCGGTTCTAATTCCATATTAAATGTTCAGATTTTACCCATAAAATCTTATTTTGTAAACACTCAGACAAGAATACTATATTTTTCAAAGGGTAAAGATGTTCTTCCTAGTCCCAGCAAAGCTGATCCCCCTGCTCCTTTCTTTTTTTAAATGAAGTGGATCACCTGTCATAGAATTGAATTTAATTGAAACTAACAGAAATTGTGTGGGAAAAACACATTTTAAATTTTGAAGGATATCTTGAAGACAAACAATCTCAGAGTTAAAACATTAGAATGTTTTCAGTGATCCACTGGAAACATTCCTCTGTTTCATCTAAATTTTTTTGTAAACCAAAAGACTTTTTGCTGATGTTCTGCCAAATGCATATTTTGCCTTTTTAGAGGGATCTGGAGCTGACAACTGATCTGGTTGCTGTCTTGAAGTCTCATGCACACTGGGGATATGTTGTTGGCTGTAGTCAGCTGCTTGAAGGATAGTCTGGGTTGCCCCTTATCTTCAGTAACTCTGGTAATAAGATGCATGGAGGAGGATAATGAGCCACCGAGTCTGCTAGACTCAGAGAGACTTGGAAAACCATCATGGAGTTTGGTATTTGGGAGAAGGGCTTTTCTTCATCAAAGGAAAATGGAAGTTCCTTATTCCAGTTCTGGTAAAGATATTTGTCCTATATGGTGCAGGATTTTTCACCTGATGGTGTCTCTTTAACAATTTCTGTTCAAACAAAAAGCTTTCCTTGAAGTAAGGCAGTTATTTTTAACCTCTAAAACCAGAAAAAAATCTTCCTGCTAAAAAAAAAGCTGTACAGTTTTGTAAAGCCTTTGCTAATTGTAAAGCTATTTAATTTCTTTTAATATTTCATTTTTTCTTTCATTGTGCTTTAGCAATTTGTCTTTATGCTAAAGAAGAAACCTTCAGAAAATAGAAGGCAACTGCTGTTTTCTCTAAGTGGTTTTAATTCATGAGATTTCTTTATCCCTCCCTCCCTCTCTCCCCTATTACAACAGCTTCTATCTTATGCCACAAGCAAATATAATTTCTGTTGTTGCTTCTTCACAAAATCCAATTTGTTATGATGTATTATGCATGCCGATATAATTGCAGAGGAGGAGTTAAACTGAATGACAGTTTAAAGAGGTGCATTCCTTTGGCTGTGTCACTCACAAAGAACAGCAAAAAGAAAAGTGGGACAAATTGATGCCCTGATGAAAGTATTAATCTGCTAAGATTTCAGATGAAACAATGGGACTGCCCTAATCAAGCCATATCCTCTAGAGAACAAAATGATGGCAGGGACTTCAGAAACTGAGAAGATTACTGTAGCCTCAGCAGCAATATCGGTTATAATATCTACCGTATTCTTTGTGTATACATTACTAGCAATTAAAAAAGTGCTTGTCAGTACCAATCTTAGCATAAACCATTTTTTTGCAAGAAATGTGAGAGCTTTATGAGATCCTGTATAATGAGTTAGTCTTTTGCGATTTATTTTCTTAGAAAGAATAGAATAAAATATGTAATAATAATAAATAAGAGCAAAATAGCAAGGTAGGTAAGTATTCCATGTGAAATCTCTTTAAAGAAAAATCTGTAAGATTCTCACTGCAAATGAGGATAGAAGTTATAAATACAACAAATTACACCTTTGTAATTCTGATGCTCGGGTACATGATGTACCCATTAAAATAATGGTAAAGCATTTTGTACTTTTTATTTTCTTCAACAAATTGCAGTGGTAAAAAAAAATCGAAAACAAAAAAAACAAAACAGCTTTTAAAGTCAAGTTGGGGTTTTTTTTTGTTTGGTTTTTTTTGTTGTTGTTTTTTACTCTTTTACACCACTGAACTGCAATTCCTTTGTAACACTTTAGAGGTAACTGATCTGTATATGTTTGTGTCATTTGTTTCTGCACTGTTTCCTGAACCTGTCCCAGACAGCTTGATCAGATAGTAGCAGAAGTGTGGGGCAGGAAGATTTAAGCAGTACAGTTTGAAGCACTGAAGACTTCTTCATGCTTGAAGCTTTCAAAGTTATTCACAGCTGCCTACTGTGGGAAAGGACCCCATGATCCAGGAAAATTCTTGTCCCCCACTGCCCTGCATTATCCTGCCCCAGGTCTTCAAAAACATTTGGAGAGCTCCTCATGGTCTCCTCATTCCAGCAGAGGAATTAATTTATTGTTGGTCTAAACTAGATACACTGGTCTCTACAATACAAAGTTCTGCATGCAGCAGGATACTTACGGACTGAACAGGATCCTATGATGATAGTTTTATCTCAGTGAAGATCAATTCAAAGAAAAAGACCTCATGCATAAAAGCCTTTTCTAAGTGCTAGTTAGCAAGTCCATTATAAATAGAATCTGTTTATTATTTCCTCAGAGTTGTCTTATCAAATCCTCATAGAAATGAGATCTATCTAAAAGCTTCTTTAGAAATTGCAAACAGACATACAAATTGAAGCGAAGCGTTGCTATTCATGAAAATAATCTTTTTACAGGATATTTTTGTACAAAGAGAAATATTATGTTTGGTAATTTCTTTTCAAAGAGACACTTTAGGCTTCCGTAATAAATAGTACTGTTATCAACAGACACGCACAAAAGTCAAGTGACTACAAATTCTTATAGAAGTGTCATCTTCTTCAGTAACAAATGTTTCTTACAGTCACAGAGTTGTATGGTCCTGAATAGAATGGAAGTACTCAGAAAACAAAACAACTCAAAACCTTCCAAGTTTTAAGTCTTTGTTTGTGCTGGTTAGCCCAGCTGATGAAAAAGTAAGGTACCAGTATAAGTATTGCATATGTTTTCAAAACTGATGACCTAAATTTTCAGAGCACTTGTCTTTCCCAGTGCCTTCAGTGGGTAGGTGGGTGTCCAGTGCTTGGAACAGTCAAGCCACCAGCTCAGGTGAGAGCAGTCTAGCCCAGGCAGCCTCGCAAAAATCATCACTCCCAAAGAAAAGGTAAAAGAATCAGTAGGCTGATTCATTTCAGAAATATTCTGCTTCTGAAAGGACTTCATGAGCCTGCTCAAGATAGTTCTGGCATCTGTGTGGCCACCAGCCTCAGGATCATGGATCCACAGAATGTAGATTTCCAAGGCACAGTGTTTCACAGGTGAGAGAAGCTTCGTTCTCCCTCTAAAGTTCTGGTACTAAATGTAAAGGTGGGAAAAAGACAAAGAAAAAGAAAAAAATAGAAAAAAATAGAAAAAATAGAAAATATTTTTTTTTTTTTAAAAAAAAAAAGGTTGGCTTAACTGTTCCTTTCCATTTCATAGCAGATGAGACACTCTGCTCATAAGAGTCATCACTGACTTCTGACATGGAAATCCTGATGCATGCATTCACAAAATAAAGAATCAAGCATACATAGGATACATCAAGTAATTGATTTTAGAAATCAATAGTGAAATTAATAGAAATCAATCAGTAGTCATTTAGTCCTCATTTAACCACAGTATTATCTCTGAGTATTTTTATTTTTCTTTTCTTTTGGTAGATGTCTGTTTGGACAGTGTAGCTATTACAGATTTCTCTATGAAGGTCACTCGTTTGCCCTCACTGGGTGAAACACTTTTGGTCAAATAGTTTGTAATACATAGAAGCAGTCAGGTGCAACAAAAACTTGGGAAATCATTAAGCAAGACCTACAAAGTTTGGCTTAGGCAAGCTTTTTCACAGTGAAGAATAACCTTGTTAAAGTCCCGTTTGGAGGACAAAGCACTGCCATTTCATGGTGACTTCTGGAACTGGAGTTAAAATACCTTCAGCGCAAGAGGGTTGGAAGGTGGGTCTAATCCCCCCCAGCCCACATTGATTTAGGCTCTTCATGCTGCTCTGAATGATTCCTGGTAAGCGGTTGTCCAAAGAAACCATACAGGCTAGATGGGATCACGAGTTTATCAATATAATGAACTTCAGTGTTCTTTAAGAAGATGCCCTTTGTGGAAGACGGAAGGAAAGAAAAAAAGATACAGCAGCTTTGTAGTAGGTTATCTGTAGAATAATCCCTATGATTCAGTTAAGTCGCTTCAAAGGTGATTTCTGTTACCTTGTAAGTATGGCATAAGGAGAAGAGACTGCACACGTTATTATCGGACAGTGAATCATTCACTGTAAGCTGTCTTTCCCTTATTGCTCTACATGTTATTGCCCAAAGATGAACAAAAAGCACTTTTCTTTTAGAGGTATTGTATTCCAGTTGGTATTTAGAGCAGGTCATGTGAAAATAGCTGCTGGCATTATTTTTTCATCTGCTACTTGGATGGATAGGTCAGTTTGAGAATGCTTCCTTTCCTGACTTTGAAATATAAGCTAGAAGCATAGTATTGATGCTTTTTTGGTAATCCTTTTATTCACATTCTATCGTGATATATCTATAAATGATTATGATTATAAATAGGGTCTTGAGATATATTGATCATAGGTTAAAAACAATCAGTATCAAAAATCACAGAATTTAGTCTGGAGTATTTACTACAGAAAATTTTTGTTTTAGAAGCAGCTGGTAGAATTCTTTACATTTTTAAGTACCAGAACTTCCCAAACAAGTTCAGTTTTTATCACCTTGTACTATAGTCTATAAACATCTATGGAAATAGCAGGATTAGTTATTAGAGGCTAAAAAAAAAAGACCTCTTTTGTCATTGAGTCAGTCCCCTTTCAACCTAAACTATGTTGTTTTCTGTAGAGCATTTACTAATGCTTTTTCCTGGAAGACTCCTACGTTAGTGCACTGCCCATTTCAGAAAAAAAAAACAGATAAAATATGAGAATAAATTAAATATAATTGGTCTCTGCACATTCTGCCTAAGCCAGTGCACTATTCAGTTGCAAAAGTGAATGACCCATGTATGTGGCAACTTCTTCAGAAATGCCCCTCCTTGCTGTACAGTCTATATTCACTGGCAAGGTTTAAATCTACACCTGCTATGACATTAATGCGGTTTCACAGAACAGCCCTGGCAACAATATATTAAAGAGTTTCAGAAGTCAAATGTGGGTTTCAGTGAATCACAGCTTCTTATTTAGACTTTGACCTGGAATCTCCCCACATGAAGTGAAGAGCAGCCAAGGACAGAGCAGTCCAACTGCTTTCACTTGCAGGTGTTCTGTACAACCGGTGCAACTTGGACCAGTTTTGCACGTGCCATGAATCTTACACAGGCCTTTAGGTCACCTTCTGGCCTGCGTAATCCTGCGCAAGGAGGGAGAGCCAAGGCTGGGCAGCCCTGGGTGGCAGGCGGCCTCGGTGACTCGCGCAGAGTTTGCTCACGCTTGTGCTCTTGGCCCAGCGATAGCACTCGGAGCAGAAAGCGGCGTAAGTACATAAGAACTTCTCTGAGGCAATGGTTCTGTAAGGAGATTAAGCATGAATCCACTCGAAGCTCTGCCATGCGTCATGCAGAATTGGGGCCTGATTCAAGACGAAAGTCTTTTTCTTCTATTTTCTGTACCTTTATGATTCATCTGAGTTTATTTCTTTGTTCTGAAATTTATTAAAAGAAAAAGTGCATATCAAAAGGGAAACAGGTTTCACAATGTTAGCTTTGAAGCTTGTAATCTCCCACAGAAACCTGACTGAAACTTCCAACATGGTTTGCCCCACAGAGAGCAGGTGAAAACATGATTTGGAACAGCATGACAATGGCTCTCAGCTCCAAATGCATCAATTAAAAAGAAAATCCTTCTGCCCACAAATTCTGCCTGTGTTCAATTAGAATGAAAATGTAACAGAAAACTAGATGGATTAAAGAGTACTTGTTTTTCTTTCTCTCCAGTAGCCTAAATTCAATATAATGCAACTTTGTTGTTTTGTTTGTACAGATATAGCTGCCTGCTTGGTCAGGCGTTTCTGTCCCAGCCTTCTTCAGCTACTAAAGCTGCTAGTGCCGCTTGCGTTCTTTTCATATTGTGTATACAATGAATTTGTATTATCTATTGTTTGTTCTAAACTTCTGACTTTATTTTGCCAAGGCTATCTGTTTTTAAATTAGTAATTTTCACTCCCTCATGCAATTCTTCTAAATTACTTTTTGGAGTACTGGCTATTAATATTTTAGGTAGCTTTGATGTTTTACTTTATAGTCTTCAATTTTATTTTACATTTCACAGGTTCCTAGTTGCAAATAATCCTACAGGCAATTTTCTCACATTGCAACTATTCCTTGAAAGATATGCTAATGTAGCAAGGCACTTGCAATACTGGGGGTTAAGTTAATCACCCAAAATGAGCCGTATTACTGTCAGTGGTATATAAAGACATCCCATAGTGAATTACGAGGCAGACTAGTGTTAAAGCTCCTTTATAAAATACCAGAACCTGAAGGTGTGCAGAAATAAGCATTCATTTCAGAATCTATTGAGCTAAAGAATCTGGTTTTTCGTTATTTCTGGACTTGAAGGTACCAAACAAATACTATGTTTGTGTCTCCTTTAAAAAAATCTGCAAGATTGTTTGAAAAGGCTTGTGAATCAAAAAAGAAAAAAATAGTTATTACTGCCTTTATGTTAATATATTTACACAGAAAAAGGAGTTGCCGGGTCTCTGTTCAAGCAAAGCAGTATGAAATTCAGGGCACCCACATAAGAAATTGATAGATTAGCTTACATCATTTACAACAAAAATTGGAACAATTCTCATAGCCTTAGACTTATTTGCAAGTAGACAGAAGATATGTGCAATAGACATTTATGTTTATTTTTTCTTTATATCATATAATTCACAGTATGTGTTTAAACAGTTCTACGGCTAGAGACAACTCCAACATAGTAAGTATCTGCCCGATATTTCTGCATGTTCCCTAGAATTTCAAATGGAGTAAGCTTCAGCTAGGATACATTGGGATGTGAATGATGAGCCTTTTATCCAGTAAAATTGATTACAGCACTGGAGATGTACCCCCCTGTACCTAGAACTAACCAGATGCTATCAGACGAGGTGTTCCTCTGCTCTAGCTGAGCACAAAGGAACATTCAGCTTCGTAGGCTGAAGAACATAGTCAGGATCTTCTGCCAGGTCTGATTTTTGTCGGTTGCGTGGTGTGCAATGCCACGGCACTGTTCTGTACGGACAGGAGATTAAGGGGCTTGGGACAGTCTTAATCTGTTCTGTTGGAAGGGTGCTTTCTCGGCAGACTGACTGCTTTGAGGGAGGCAGAGGTACAGTTCAAGGCTGCATTTTAAAACTGCAGTACTTATAATGATCTCGATTTCTGTTTCTTCTCTGGGAAAAAAATGAAATAAGATTTAGTTACATTGTAGTGATACGCATTTTTATGAGAACAAATATATTTCAAAGCAGAAAAGGTAAGGAGGATGTGGGAAAGGTTTACGTGGAACTCACTATTTATTTGCCATGCATATTTGATATGCGTTCATTAAATACGCAATAGAAATGTCAACATAAAGTGCTGTTTAGATCCTCCTATAAAAACAAACCGCACTGGTATTAAAATTGGAATGCACTAATCTTTGGTTAAATACAAGCCTTATTTGCTATCCAGCAAAGAAATGTTTGGTTGAGTGTTGTTAAATAACCATATATTTAACCTAATTTAATTTGCCCTTCATTTATAAAGTCTGATAGTGTGATGCTGTGTCAGTGTAACCAGCACTTTCACATACCATCATTTGCCATTATACAGGGGTTTTCCCACACTCACCCATTGACATTCAGTCACTAAAAATTATCACCAGCCCATGCCTAATTTGAAAGTGTTTTTGGAGTCTCACAGAACCATGGCCAATCCTTCTTACAAAGACGAAAAAGCGTCCATCTCTTCAGGGAATATTTTTGTATACATACAGTTATCTGACATCATAACCACAACAGATAGATCTGTTCACTAGTAGAGTAACATTTGAGATAATAGATGACCACATTTGTGAGTTGAAATTTAGAACTAAATGCTAAACATTCCTAAGTTAGTGTATTTTGGTTTGGTTTTGGTTTTGTTTGGTTTTTTTTTTTTTTTTGCTGGTATATCCATAGTGACTTTAGAAGTTACTCCTTTCACCAGATTGGACTTAAGTTTTTAACTATTGTTTATAATGATGGCTCACATATACCAAAAAAAAATCTTCAACAACAAAAAGGAAAGGAACTTTTAATCAGGATATCCAATTAGGAATATAAAATACACCACACAGGATTACCATCCAAACCTTTACCTGGGCCAGCAGTTTATAGGGAGATTTAAATTGGGGTTTATACCTTGCAGCATAATAATATCTCTTCCTTATAGCTTTTGCAATTATTTAGTTCTCTGTAATGCAACTGTGAATGTTCCTACTGCCTATGTATCTAGTGTTTTGGGAGGAGTCTTACTGCACTATACTATTAACTTAATAATATTTCTAGAAGGAGTTCCACAGGTGTACAATTTATCTAAAAGCTGTCTTTCTACAAGTTTTTTGGTAGGTTTACCCAGCAATCATTCAAGTGCCTGCAGTGTAATGCAGAGAAACCTGAGCTAGATTTAAATTCAAACACCGGTAACAATCTAACCAAGGCAGCACTGAGCTCAGCACAGCCAATTTACTTTGCTGAGAAGCTGGGTAAATTAGCTCATGCTGAGCTCTGCGCGGCCGTAGCTGACTGCTGGCACTACCCCAGCTCACGAGTTTAAAGCTAGTGTGGGTATCTCTCCGGTGTACTGCAGTCATTGCTGCTCTACTCTCGCCATATGGGGTACGCATAGACTTAAATCATTGCTTCCCTGTTTCAATGGGTGTCTTTTTGTTAGGTATGTTCCATGTAGGTATTTACTAATTTTCTTTCTCTGCTATTATTGTAATAATTTTTTATCGTATCCTCTTTTCTGTCTCTTTTTCAAAACCCAACAGCAGTTCAATTTTCCACTGTTTTTGCCTTTGGCCTCTTTCCAGTCCTGTCACAAGTTTTGAGTTGGAGTGACAGAGTAAGTTACCTCCTTCCATGCACTTCATACCGCTGTCCATATCTGCCACGTGTGAATGTCTTCTGTCTAAAATAAATATCAGTATGGTGTCGCCAGAGACTATAGGGAGATTTAGTTAACACATTGCCATTATGATTACTTCCTCTCCCCAATGTGTCTGGGCCCAGTGTCCCAAGGAATGTATATAGTAGGTTTATTGCAGCCCAGTACCCTGCGGTATGTACATACCACATATGTTCCAGAACTACAAAGGAGACATAGTGTGCATTAGATATGCTGGCAAAAAGTTAAATTGATGAGGGTAATCAGAAATAAATCTTGAAAATATGAAAAATATCTAGAACAATGATGTTCAGTCATTTTTATATTCCTTCTCCAAATGTTAGTATGCCTCTTTTTCTCTCCTCTTCCTGTTCCCATTTCTTTGTCCTTTTCTACTCCATCCACTGTGAGTCTGACTCTTTAAAAATATGCTTTAGTTGATACAGCATCCTCTCAGCTCATTAAAAACACAGAAAATTTATGCATTGCTTGTGATAGAAACATACCTTGGTACATGAGAAATACAAAGGAAAAGTAACAGAAAATTTGTCTCATTCAACAAGTTTGTTACAGTAATTTATTTTTTTAAATAGCTGGTGAAATAGATATTACCGTGAAGGGGGCCAGGCAGGTAGACATGCAGGTAGGTCTCTCTACTTCATTGTTTCAGATGATTCATCAAAAGTTATCATCTTTGGCAAAAATTCTAAACTTTATGAGGAGAAGGCCGTGGAGAAAAAGCTGTACTGTATTTAGAGATTTCATTACATCCTTCATTAAAGATCAGAATGAAAAAATCGGGATTTTAATACTGACGTATAATTCAAAATAATTAGACAATTAGAATAAATGCCTCATTAAAATAATGAGATTTGTGTGCTATATAACGATGCTTGTGTTTTTCTCATTCCAAAATGCGGGAGTTTCAGTCCATATGTTGAACTTGCAGAAACGCTGTCCTGCCGAGGCTGGCGTTGATCGTAGCCTGGATTGCGTGGCGCTGGCAAGCACTGCGAGCTCCCACCTCTCGGAGGGATGCAGTGCGTCCTTCAGAGCAGATCAGCAGGGACCATACCCAGTAGCTGTCCCAAATGGCTTTTGGAAATAATGATGTGAATTTTGTCACTTCAAAAATGATTTTTTGGGGGAAAGAGCCAACAGTAAAATGGATGTTAGAATGACAGGAACATCCTGCTCTCCAGGCTTTCTCATGAAAGAAAAGTATTTCATTGCCATTTGAAACCACCAGAGACATGTATTTGTTTGCATTCTCATATTGCAAACACCTAATCAAAATGGTATGAAGAGATGGGGAAAGCCATTACCAGACTGAGCCCAAATATGCCAGGTTTCAGACTGAGAGAAATTTGTAGCCTGTAGTTACGAGCCACTGAAAATAGGTGTTTATAATGGAAGTGCCATCTTAACCTTATCTGTAGTGGCACTACTGCTTTGCTATAATATCTCCTCTCCTAGCATCTGTGAAATTGTAATCTGTCCTATGGCTAGTAACTGAGGAGATGATGAAACCCAGGGATACGCTCTGAACTACCTTAATTTATCTGTACTAGGTTTTTACTGACACATAAAAAGGGAAGGTGAGCAGGGGGTGAGGGGCTGATGTCAGACAGCTGACTGCCTCAGACATGCTTGGGAGAAAGGGAAACAGGGCACCAGATGACTGTCTGCATCAGTCACCAGATTATCTTTTTATACCTCAATATTTTTTCTTTCTCTACACCAAACATGGAACAAAATTGTTCATGATGTTTGAAGGTTTCATCTATAATATATTTTTTGCCAGCCTAGTGGACCTCAAAGCAAGCCAGTGTGGGACATCGTAGTCCTGCTAATGAAGATGTTATCTCTGGAAACTTTCTGCATTACTCAGCATTAATGCCGTCCAGCTGCCAAATAGTGGTATGTGCTACACTGATTCTTTGTAATTAAAATAGCTCTTCCATTACTGCCTCTATCATGTAGGCATGATGAGAGAGACCTGTAATGCTATCTTTAAAAAAACTCATGGTAAATATCTTTGTTGTATAACATCTTAGTTATTTTTGTCTCCTAAATCATTTGTTGCTTTACCTAACTTCTTTGTGAGTAAAGACACAATTGGCCAATTTACACAAATTATCTTTAATGGTCCAACAAATTACCTTATTTTTGAGACTGTTATGTTTCTACCCGTTGGCTCACAGTAATATTAAAGGATATAGGAAGTCCTTAGAAGTTTTCTTACAAAATTAACCATTTCTCCAATTGACAAAAGAACACTTAAATATTGGGGGTATGAGTGATGTGAGCCTTGAAAGAAGTCAGGATTTTAACCTTCAGCAGAGAAAGTTTTGCTTATAACTCTGGTACTATCTCATGTCTTTACCTGGGGGTGAGGACTAAACAAGGCAGAACTGCAGTCCTGCTATGAGTCTGAAGGCTGTTCAGACAAATCTGGTGGAGGTTTGGATTTGACTCTTTACAGGAGAAAGGAATTGGCAGAAATTTCTGTTATCCAAAATCACTAAGTTTGAACTACTCCACTTAGCATGTCTTTCTGTAGCCAGTTTTCATTTATTTCATATGCATCACACAGAACTGCTAGAATGAAGGGCCAGAGGGGATCTCTTTTGGGCACTATGCAATGCAGCATGTACGCAGCCCTCTAGCCTCATTCTCTCAGAAATTACCCTTGTTAATACTCTGCTGTATCCTTGCATTACCTTCTGATTCTCTTACAGCTGTGTGAGGGCTCTTCTTCTGTCTCAGGCAGATACACAACAGTCATCAATGATTTCTCAGCACTTTGCATTATTCAGTCTTCTGTTAATTCTGGGAACTATTTGACTATAAGGGACTAAATTTGCCTGAGAGGGTATAGTTTGTGAGCGACCCTGGGGACAGTCAATGTAGGCAGAGTCGGAGAGGCAATTCATGTGTGTGCATGCAAATGTGCTCAAGGCTTGGAACATGGAGCTCTCAGCCTACGCAAAAAGAGCAGTCTTATTTCCCATATATAGATGTCATTTATAATATTATTTTCAAATACACTATTCCCATATATTTTTTTTTCTGAAATAAGAGTATAAAAGGTTATGAGGAACTATATCAAATAGTAAGTATTTTGGAAAATAGGGGAAATCCTAAAACAGAGAGGGGCATAGATATAAAATGCTTTCACCTTTAGGCCAAATCTAATTGCCAGGAATGTTCAGCTCTGAGGTTCCAGTTTATTACTTTCACAAGGGTGTGTACAGACTTTTTTCCATATTGTATCTTGTAGCAGTGTTTGCCTAATTATCAGAAGACTGTTTCAAACTGGTTTGATTTTCTTCTTTGTAGTAAAATGTATTTTTTAAAATTGGCATTACAATTTCAGATGCCTTCCTGCAAAAAATGTGATTGCCATGTGAATGATGTTTAGATAAGTAAGTTGTTTATCTGAAATGTCAGTTTTTCTAATACTTGTTAGTATACTTTAGAGTAGTTCCAATCCAAAATTGCCATAAATCTCTAACCATCCTATTTTCTACATATCCTGATGCTCTTGTTCTGTCCGTTATCCAGATGTCCTGCATTACCAAGATAATTCTCTGAACAGCTGCAACAGTGCTGGGAAATGCCATCTGAAATTGGAAGACAAGATCAAGTTTTGAGAAGAGGGCTTTTTATTATTATTATTATTTTTTATTATTAGTTTACAATAAGCTGTACCCTCTTTGGCAACAGATGAGCTCAGGGACTTTTATCAGCTGTTTGCCTGGCATGTGTTTGCATGCCTAGTTTCGAACTTGGGTCATGCTTTCTAATAGGTAAGTACAGAACCACAAGTGAACAGAAAAATGCTTCCAGGGAGCACTTTTACAAGTACTTGCTGCCTTTAGGTACACTGGACTTTTAAAGTATACTAAAATAAAGGAATTTATCTGTACCAATACCACCTATAAGATAGAGAGACTTTAATAGTGCTAATTATGTGCAGACAAACTGCCAAAATATCCTGCTAAATGAACAAGTGAGGTGTCCACCTCAGTGACTGAGCAGTTAATTATCTTCATCACAGATCGGGTAATTGCACACATGTATTTGTGTAGTACTGTAAGAGCATGTTTCACGCATAATAACTGGGCCTAAATATCTTCCCCGTTTGCTTTCAGAGATCGATACTGTCTGCAGCAACACCCAGCAGCATTGGGTAAGTCCTCTAATTGTAGCTCCTCTCTCTCTTCCACATTATGATGTCTTCACAGAAATTTTTCTTTGAAAGAATCTGGATGGCTATTGCTTGTCAGGCAAGCAACTCTGTGCAGCAGAGTCTCAAGCTTTTGGTTAAGGTGATGCCAGAACTAGAGGGGTCTTCTACAGCAAAAGTGGAAACAAGTTCACCTCAACCGATTTCATCTGAAACAAAGAAATAAACCCACCAGAGATTCAAGCAAGAGAATCCTAAGAGCCTTCAAAGTAAAACTTTTTGCTCTATCTGAATAGACATAAAAATGCCTGAGATATTGAATCTTAGTTTCTGATTAAATTCTGTAGCATTTGGTAAAATGAATCTATCCTTTTAAATTTAGAATATATATGTATTCAAAATTATATGGAAATCAAACAGTTTTGCCTTAGTGAAGGTAGGTTAAAAACATTCTCTAGAAGCAAAAACCACAGGAACAGAAGCTGAAAAAGGCATTCATTGAAATTCATGCCTCCAGAATTTATACATTTATATAACAAGTGTGTTGTGCTCTTTCAAACTGGTGAGTTGAAGTCTTTACTTTGCAAAGATGATCCACTGCCTCCCCTGCCCTTCCCCGCCTTACAACCCTTAATTTCAAGTAAAAACCATCTGCTTCTCTCTAGTGGTTACTTTTTAATTACCTTGAGTGCCCTAATTCTGTTGTTAAATGTTTGAGGTTTCCAAGTCCAGCTGTATACTGAAAAATTGCTAGTTTGTAAGCTAGAACTGAAGTCAGAGCTCAGGTATTGATCTTGGAAAAAAATTACTGAGGATTGTGGGGGATTTTGCTCTGACAAGAAAGAATGACTTTTAAGGCTTCCAAAGATGCAAAATTCTTTCAGTGACATGCATTAGTGATAATCAGTGTGCGTTGCTATAAAAAAAGCACTGAACTTCACAAAACTCTCTCAACCTTTCCTCTCTAACTGTATAAATGTGAAAGTAACAATAAATCTTGCTGACAATTACTTCCACATCTATTGGCAGTCAGTCAGCTGCAATGTGAGCAGCATTGTGCACAATATGTGCAGCACAGCCAACACCCATTAACTATCTCCCTAGTTTCTCCTGTGACTTAGAGAACATGTTATTTTTCCCCAGTGAGCAGCCCTTTCAAAAGTTGAATTAGTAATATTAGCACCAAATACTACTAATTTGTCAGCCAGGCTGTGTTTTTCCAAAGTGTTCACAATGGGGTCTGATAACTGCTTTGTACTGCAGCAGAGCAAAGATGAAAATTCAAAAACTTTTGTAAATCATTTCTATGAGACATAAAGAAGTGGTGTAAAATTCATAAATTATTTTTTTTTTTTTAACCTTTAGAATAGTCAGCATGTATCTTAAAAAAATAATAAAAAGGTGGAACTTCAGCCCTATTCAGTAAGAAACTTAAATGCATGCTAATATGGAAGCATATACATAGGTTCTTTGAAGAAACAGAGCTAGAAACATTTTTAACAATATGCAATTCTCGTTCAAAGAGGGCATTGTCAGGACCTCTATATTTTCAGATTTCAGTGGCTAGCTTAAATAATATTTATGAAGAAGAAAAGAAACCTCTCTGCTATAAATAACAAATTTCTGTTGTATATTATGCATTCATTGCTTGCATACAGTTTTCATTGACATCAGTATGAAATCTGAGCAAATAATTGCGTAGCATATGAAACTGAAAAGCACAAATGGATCAGGGTTGATAGTCTTACTTTTCTAATCAGTTTTCCTATACAATTCTTACAGGGAAATACATATACGCATTTATATGTGAAAACATACACATATAGATAGATAGACCTGTATCTAATTTTCATGAATACATAGCTATCTACCATCAGTAAAAACATGACGTTCAATAGACAACAGAGATTTGCTGTGGACATCTGAAAAATTAATTCTGCTTTTTTCCTTTCATGAACTTGTTTATTTTCAATTCATGAATAATCAAATAAAGCATATGAACGGTATACAAATAGGGGTTTTTACAGCTAAAGCTCTCCATAGTTTTCCCCATTGCAGGATTCACAACAGGTCAGCATTAAGCTGACTGATTTACTACAAGGAGGGAAAGGGAACCACCTTGGTGGCTAGGGAAGATGTATAGGAAATCTTCGCCAGAATAGTCTAAAAGTTGGAAGGAAGCTTGTGAATTATGTGTGATTATCCAAGGCGTTTTGTCCATACTATTTTGTCCGCACTATTTTTTAAGGAGAGAAGATGTAATCTAACTGCAGACCGGACGGCGTTACAGGAATACTGACTGCAGAGAGAGCGTATGTTACTAAGCAGCTTTCTGATCTTGCACTCTCTGAAATTTTCCTCCCCTCCAGGGCTGGAGAGCTGGCTGCCACACGCTGGGAAGGGCCACAGCATGGGAGGCTGGGTGCTGTCTTCTGTGACTGCCAGTCGTTTCTCAACTGGACTAATGAATCGGTTCCAATTTCTAAAGCAGTCAGAGAAGTCCACAGAGTGTCTCTTGTCTGCAACTCAAATGTCCTTCCCAGGTTTTCAGCTGAATCATTTCTGGATTTTGTTACAATTTTAGGATGGCTTTCTGTGTTGCTTTTCTGTGCTCTGAAAGTTGTATTATAGGAAAACTCATAATGTAGGAAAAACTGTATTTCATTCCTGGTATATATCAACCTTGAATGAAAAAAAAAAAAAAAAATGAAAAAATAAATACACTGGGAGTGAGGACTGCAGGGTCGGTTCTGTTCTGGGAGTTATCATCGATTTACTCGACCCTAGGCCAGACACTGGCAAAACAGTTTCAGTGCTGTATAAACTGGGTATCTAAATCCATTTTAGACAACTGGCTGGGTTAACACACACAGTTCTCCCCAAAATAGTGACTCAGGCAGTTCCTTACAGATTTGATAATTTGAGAGAAGAATATTGCCCAGGGATTCTGGAAATAAAATAAATTTCATGACTCTCTAAAATGTGCTCTGAGGTGCTTAACATCCAGTTCCCAGTTTTGTCATTAACCTTTCTGGACCCATAGTTTTTGACTTACAGTTTTTGTCATGGTTAGCCAATATTTTTTAAATACTATAAGATCCTTCTATGGAATTTTCTACATAACAGAAATGTACTGCCCCTTCCAGAATATATTAGATACTACCTCTTCCTTTTCTTTTACTTGAATTTGGATAAAAACAGTTAATGGAATTATCCAGCACTAGCAGAGCTGAAGCAATGATATTGGTTGTAAAAACTGCCCCTGTGCAAGAATGTTATTTTTTTTATTGAAGTGAGTCTTCTGGTTTATGCTCAGCAATTGCCCTGTGTTTTAATTCCCTCATAAGGATCACAAAAAAAGGAGGGAAAAAAAAGGAAAATATAAGAGTATATGCTGTAAATGTTATGTTCACATATTTTTTTCCCCACAAAGAAAAGGAAACTGCTAGAAATGTTGATTTGTTTTAAACCATTCAACAATTGGAGATTATTGAAATACTAAATTACTGGCACACAAGAGAACTAGATGATTGTTGTTCCACATTTACAACACAACCAAATGATGGCTTGGAAAAAAATAACAGCAGCAAATATTTTGAGTCTTAATTATCAGGCTGAAAAGGCTGATGAACAAAAGAGGGGAGGGGGGGCGGAATTTGTGGAACAGTGAACGGAAGGACAAACACGTTAAAAAAAATTTTAAAGCCTTTGTCAAGCTCAAAAAGAGAAACAGACTTAATTATTATTTTCTCTTCATTCCATTTTGGGAGCTTTATCTGAAACTATAACTTACAAAGAGCAATTACCAACAAATGGCACTCAGCATGAATACTTCTCTGAGGTTTGATCGTCTCATCCTTGGCTCTTACATCAGCACTATGATGTGTTGCCCATTGGAAAGCAGCATGACTAGGAGTGTAGAAGAGAAGCCATGCAGTGATTTAAACCTATAGCTTCATTTATCTGCTCCATATGGAATTGCAACCTGGACAATAGTATCAATCCATTAAAATGAAGGGCTTATTCCAATGGAACCTGGCTAGATTAGTTAAAGTATTCTGCAATTCATGGAGAACAGCAGAGAATATGGAAATAATTTCCTAGAATAATCCAGAGAATTACTTTATGCTTCTGATATAGATCGCTGGGGAAATAATTTAAAAGCATTTTTAAATATCTTCCATTTTCTATTATGAGCCTTTGGATTTCCACAGTTTGAGAGAAGTGAGACATTGTGGCTTAGAAAACTAATTAGAAAACATAAAAATGCTCAAGTCTAATGGAACAAATCAGACAGAAAAAAAGATTTCCATACAGAAAGATCAATGTTGGAATGGAAGCTACAGCTTTTACATAAGTGTCTTCCTCTCAACATCTTTGTTATACATTCTCTTTGTTCCTGTTAGCTTACTAATTAGCTGTGATTTTTTTTAATGCCCCTTACACTGGGTTAATTTTGTCTAACTCAACAGCAGGGGTTTGTGTAATAATAATTCACATAGCAATGTCAATGATTAAAATCCTTTCATTAACATGGTACCTTAAAGATAATGAATGTGAAGCTTTTAGCTAGCCCAATCTCTAGGCTCAGAAAGGCAGTTTTTGCAGAAAATAATAATAATAATAAAAAAAAAAATCCTTGTACAGATTAGCTTTTGCCAGCAGAACAAATGCGATCTTTGTTTGGGTGTATTACAAACACAAAGTCATACAAATCAAAGAGCATTTATTATGAATACAATGATGTAGCATGCTTCTTTTGACAAAAGAATTCTAATAATGTACTTGAAGAATGCAAAATAGGCATTCAGAAGTGCTAATTTTCTGGCATTTTTTTGTAGACAGCACTGTCAAGGCACAGATAATCAACTGAGAGGTCAGAGTGCCTTGAGCTGAATGTTGTCAGAGATGTGGCGGAAGGTGCTTTGGGCTGGATACGTCATTTCTCTTCAGCCTCTTCAAGAATTTTAAACAGGTTTATCTGTCAGGATATAAGAAGTGTGGTTCAGTAATTAGGGACACAGGATGAAATACCATTTTGGAAAGTTTTAATAAGTGCTAGAACAACTGTTCTACTGAACTTGCTGTCTTTTCTAAAAAATACCTTTCCACCTACATTCTAATGGTTCTTACATTTCATTTTTGCTAATCGCAAAAGATGTTTGCTGGATGAATTCATCCACATACAAATAGTATAACTAATAAAGAAAGGTGCCTTAGCAACAGCAGCAGGGTAACAACATTGAGAAGACCAGTAACTCTCATTCAAATCAGTCACAGCAGTCTCCCCTTAATATACTGAGCTTTCACTTCTATAAGTCAAGGTAATATATAGTGTATCTGTATTTTCTACCATCCCATTGTACTATATATTGGGGTGGGTGGTTAATGTCAAATACCATTTGTACAATAGCCAACTAATTTACATGAATAAATACTGGCTTTAACAATTTTATTTAAAAGCTAGGGAAAAACTCTTCTTGACACCATCTTTCCTAGTTAATATTGTAGGATTTTTGTACATTTTGAAACTATTTTTTCCCAGTGCAACGGAAACTCCTAAATCTCAAGTTAAGGAATCATGCTATAAAGACTCAAGTAAATCTGTGCCTTTATTTATGTGGATGCTATCATTGAAGTCAGCTGTGTGCTTGCTAAGCCTTTACTGTATTAAGGTTTTTAGCAATTGATCAACATGAGCAGAATTCCTCAACAAACGAGCTCAGCTGACATTTTCGGTGGGGTGATAGCCAAATGGGGCTTTCAGATTGTCTCTCTGCTGTGTCATTCACTCAAGTAAGTAATTCAAGAAGGAGGTCAGTGAATGGGTAGTTAGTGGAAACACTTACTGCAGCTGTAGCTTCTCTGTAATTTTCCTGTGGATAATTTCATATATTTTTGTCTTTAGTGCATTGCTGTTCCCATTGCTCTCATAAGCACAAATAATTGCTTCCATTTTTTAAAAGAAAGCAAGCAGAAGATAGCCCCCTAGAAAGCTGAGTCACTAAGCTGGCTACTAACATTAATATAAATATGACTAAGTAAAAGTTTCATCTGATAAAGGCATTAATATGAAAGCTAAAATAAATGCTTTTGTGTAAGAGACTGTCAAGACAAAGCTTCAGGGTTTGTTTTGCTCAGCAAAATGCAGAATCTGTGAGAATTCTTAATCTCATATATGTAAACTGAAATGGGCTGTATCTTCTTATTTTTCCTCATATTTTGGCTTACAGACAATAATAGCCTGGAAAATTTGTCAGATCTCTGAGCAGAGTTCTACGCACTATGTAACTTGCCTTATAGCTCTCCTCTCCAAAAAAACCTGCACTAATCTGTATGGATTCTTATTTCCCAGAATGCCTCGCAGCCTGAAAAAGTGAGAAGAAAAAACCTTCTTCTCCTAATCAAACCATGCTGCAAAATATGGAGCAGCCGCAGTTTCGCTGAGCTCCCCTGGTGAGGTCTGTCGCTAACTGGACACTTTCAGCACTCTGCTCCTTCCAGGTCTATCGCAAAGTACAGCACGATGCTGCGACTTGCATAGTGATATGGCTTCAGATTGGGGCCAGAGAAAACTATTAGAAGGTATAAGCAAGATTTATAGGTATAAGAGAGATTTATAGACACTAGGGGACTGAAGGGGGAATGTGGTGCATAGACCTGTCACAGTTTTAATGGAGTTACACCCAGGGAGTTCCGATAAATTGGAAAATATCCCTTTTACCCACTTAGAATATAGACAGCTCAAAGGTGAGACAAGACCAGCTTTCCCACCTGCCACACTTTCATGTTCACTCTTGGTACATCTCTGTGTTCCACACCTGAACATAGTTTATCCCATTACACAGTCCAAACAACGATTTTGTAGGATTCTTTGGATTTTATTGCGAAACTCCATGAGTTCTTCCTGAAGAAGTAGCATATTGAGTTCATGATTGTAATTATTTATTCTCTTATAGCAAATGCTTCCTAGACTCTTAATAACATCATTAAATACCACAAAAGGAATTCATTGGTCCTGATAGACTTAAATCAGTATTTCTGTTTTGGCAGAGACAAAGAAAAGGCTAACCCAAGACCTTCAGAAATTCTCCTGGGAGTGTACTTTTAAAAATGCCAATTTCTATCTGTTTAGTATTGAAGTAATAGTTTTCTGATTGAGGTAATATTTTCAGTTTGTTTGTCTCTATGTTTAGTATTTTTGGACCTCTTGAGTAGCCATGGAAAAAGAAGTAACTGAAAGACTCCTCACTCCTTTTCCAGGGATGTCCTCTCAGCTCTGTATTTCACTAATTTCCTCTCCCTTTTTTCCATTCTGCCATGCAATCCTCCCCTCACCCTTCCAAATAATAATAAAGTGTTTCTTATCAATAAACCCATTCCCTAAAGAATGGGCTCAAATGGATCAACACCCTGACCTCCATCTCTCTGTCCTGGATGAGCTGTGCTGAACTGAGACATAGATAGTTACCTATCAGGAGATACCTGCTTCATTATCTCTTTTGCATCATGTTATGCCAATCATATCTTATTGAATTTAAAAATGCATATCTTATAAAAGTTATCATTCTCTTCTCAGTCTGAAGATGTGTGAGTGTATCTCTCTTCAGTAAAGACTACTAATAATAGAATCAGACCTATTTTTTCCTATATATATTATGCATATTCTGATAGACATTTCAACTTCTATGGCAGGTGGAACAGCAAATATGATATAAGAGAGAGGAAATCACTTGAAATTGAAGGTATGCAATTGCATGGTGGATGAAGGAGATATTTTTCCCCCGAGAACATATTTTGAAGCAGCTTATTCCTGTATGAACAGGGACCACCCTC
The DNA here is from genome assembly GCA_000699545.1 of Podiceps cristatus. Taxonomy (NCBI): domain Eukaryota; kingdom Metazoa; phylum Chordata; class Aves; order Podicipediformes; family Podicipedidae; genus Podiceps; species Podiceps cristatus. Next base: position 47,521 of record KL255055.1, read on the forward strand.
CAGTTACTAAAAAGGCATTGGAACAACCTGATTTTTAATTTTCTTTTTAAACTGGATATCTCACTGGTCTGATGCAAAAGGAAAAAGAGTGAAATAAGTAAATAAAAATAGTTGCAGAGATTGAAATAATTGTCAGCATTTTTTTGGTGTTTTTTTTTCTGTTTTTTTATTTTTTCCTGAAATGTCTGTTTGGGATGTTAGGGCTTTGAAGTGTATTGGGCTTTTGTGGCTATGTCTCATTGTGGAGTTTATAAGAGGCCCTGTTGCAACTAGCACAGCACTGTCAGTGTCCTTATTGTCTGGGCTGGGATTTAATTTCGGTAGATCACTTGCAACCAAGACAACCTTGGCATTGCAGTTTGTCACACTTTTTTATGAGCTCTATCTCACTGAAGTGCATTCTCCCCAGCCTACAGCCATAGCCTACTAGTCTGGAACAAAACTCTTGCACATAATGAGAAAGGTAAAATCATACCAGAGAGAATTAATGGCCAGTCCTTTCTGCTGGCTTTGTAAAGACTATGACCTCAGCAAAGCTGAGTCAGTGTTCATCTTGCTACTTCTGCCTGGAGCTGTGCAAGATTTCACACTTCGATAAATTTGGTCCAGAGGGGAAACCTATTTATGCAGCCAAAAGACAGTATATGTATAGGTCAGGATTTGGTCCCATAGGTCTAAAGAACAGCAGTATATTCTTAGCTTGCATGCGATATAAGTAGGTGTTCTGCCAACTACAGTTTGTTTCTTCTCCCTGTGATAGACACTGCCCCCAGTGATTCTTGTTGACATCTTTTACCTGTAGCATGGTGGCTGTGGCTCAGCTTGTGATCTTGGCGTACCATAAGTCCAAATGGAGACTATGGCCCCATTCTGACAGGCTTTGGAACAGGCAAATGCTGAGGGAAAGGAAGAGAGATTTATAATGTAGAGATTGACACAGTAAAAAATTTCTTGATTCCCTAACCAAAAGGTTGTGAGGTTTTCTGCTTTGTGGAACATAAACACAGGACAAACTATAATTCCTTGAAGTAGCTATTCTGACATGTAACTCTTTCTGAAATATAACTCTGGAACAGCTCTTTGCTGTCTCCAGTAGGGACAAGGGTTGCATATAACAGGAAGGTCAGATTCCAAGACGAAAATCTGCCACTCTCCAAGTAAGAAAACTCTGAAAATGTTTTGGAAGGATTGTTTAATTTCTGTGATTTTACCTTTAGGAGAAAAAAAATCAAATATATGGAATTCCTCCCCCCCCAATTAAAAAAAAAAAAAAAAAGGTTTCTGTCGCAAATGCTAACTGTCACTTCAATGATTACTTGAAAATGGTGTTGTCTTCCTAGTTTTGACAGGAGTTCAGAATTTGTGTTTGCAACCTATCTGTACTGTAGGTGCTGTTTTATTGTCCATTGTTGTTCAGAAAATGTCCATGTGCTGAAGGAAGTGGAAGCAGAGCTGAATGGCAAAAGTTAATAAACAGTCAATACAGCCTTGTGCTGCAACCTCTGCTCCCTTCCTTACTGTTCCTGAAATAATGAGATACTTAAGGTGTATCTTAGTACTACAGTATGGCTTAAATCATAGAAACGTGCTCCTCTGATCATCAGGTGATGATTTTATGTCTTTGTCTTGGACTGGAAACTAAACAGGAGTCCATAATTAACTGATCGTTGCAGAATTAGATGGCATTAAACTGAATTTATTTTAATAAGCTGTACTACTTTCCCAAATGAAAGGCTCAGTGCTCTGAAGGACCTCCTGAAAAGAACAGGGAATAAGCTCTGTACAACCAATATCTTTTCTGTTAATATAAGTTATTGATGTAATTATCTGTGGTTAAAAATGAGAGAAATGTAGCAGAGCCAAATATGTCTTTAAAAACATATAATAATGGTAATTGCTACATACCCTTACATCAGAATAGGAAAAAAGAGACGGAAAGATGAAAACATGTTATAGGAAAAAAGTTAAATTATAAAGAAAGATTCTATAAGCACACCTGATAGAAATTCTAGAGCTCAAAAGCTTACTTCAACATGAAATTCTCCATTGGCCGTTACAAACACTGGAAATGCACATGCTAATACTTAACAGTCTTGTTATCAGAAGATTAGTGAGCAAGGATTGTCGCCTGCGGAGTCTTGAATTCATTGCTACACCCATTCTCCATGCCCCAACCTCCCTTCCTCACACCCCCCTGCCCCTCCCCCCTTCATGTCTGTCTTGATTTCACACGGGTAGAACAATTTTTGGAGTTCATTTATACTGCTTTTAATTTGGCTAGATGGGTCACCACCGAATGATGTGGATGATGTGTTTCTGCCTTTTTCAGCACTTCTAGCTCTTTGTGGTCCCATATCATGATGAACCTTCAGTTAATCTAAGTGTCTTCCACAAAACATTGCAGAAAACTAATCCACCATAACTCAGGAAACATTTTATGAAAAGGAACAAATTCTGAGGCAGTATGTTACGCTACTTGAACTCAGAGTTACATAGATTACTCATACTGACACTCATGAGTACAAAATGGGCACATACATTTGTGCAAGTGAGGTGGGATAAAGCATAGGAAAGATATAAATAGGATATGATCTGCTTTTGGCATACATCCTGCTAGTAACTGCTTTTTGGTCCTACTCCTCTCAGTAATTGTCAACATCAGTAGGTCAAATTCAGTAGCAATGTTTCAATTATATGCTGGTAAATGATCCTGTGATATATCTTAGGGACTCCCCTAGAAGAAAGTTAAAAATTATATTAACTAAGAACTCTTTCTAAATGTATTTAGATACGTTTCTGAATTTGATGTTGTCTTTGTTCGTGTCAATACAGATCACGGTAGATGATTTTATTGCAGAATACTTTATCTGAAACAAACTTCTCTCATTCATTGGGTGATATCAGAGTGGTCTCTACTCTTCATTGCTGAAATTAGATGGTGATGATGGTGTGATGATGGACATCAACCCAGTGGCGGAAAAAAAAGGACACGTAAGTCATCCTGAGTGTAATAAATGCTTGCGGATTTGACAATAACAGTTTGAGAGTCAACAGGGAAGCTTGGCACAATGAAGTGCGGTGAATCAGGATGATCAAATGATTTTATTAGTTTGCTTTTATTAGTCAGATCTATTTCCATTTTTTAATATGACCAGGGAAAAAGGAAGTAATTGTAATCAGTTTATCAAATACAACCCTGGCAGAGAGTATGCCACTGGTAACTTGATTTTCTACTAACTGAACACACTATGTTTTGACTAATCTTCAGCATCCAAGATCATTCCTCTTAAAATGTCAGAAAGATGAGTCAGAGTAATAGGGGGTTTTTGTTTTGTTTTGGTGTTTTATTTAAAATAATCTTGAAATACGTCTCAGAGGTGGTCTCATTGTTTCTGACAGGCACGGGACAGATGAAGCTTAAAAACCTCAAAAACATCTCAATTTATCTTCAGACCACAGACTGAGAGTCTACCATGGGCAGTAACAGGATAATCTTTGCCAGTGCCCCTGCCCTCTCCCTCGTCACGTGAGGTTCACCTAAAATAATCAAGGAAAGAAGGGATTCTGTAACTGTGATAGCTAATGCCCAAGGCTCCCCTAAGCAATGATGAACAATTATTATAAACTATTCCAAATTAGAGAGTAGGCACTGTGATGGAGACTTTTGTAGACTGGACTGAAACAATTACCAAATGAAGGAAAATATTATTATTTTAGGAAATTTAACATTTTAATACGTTGTGAAAAATGATGAGGGAATAATAAATGGAGGGCATAAAAAGAGCTAATAATAAAAAGGAGCTTGGTGAGAAATCCCGCTGTCATATTTGCATTTACCCTGAAACTAATGCCGTGCACATTTTTGAATGCAAATAATTCACAAGAGGAAGCAAAATGAGGATGTTAATAATCATTTTTCCCGTAATGAGAAGCTGTACTTTGATTGAAAGGAGCTTTAAGGTGGCCTAAACTAGGCCTAACAAAGGAGGGTTTTTGGGGTTTTTTTTTGAGACTTTAAAGGAATGAGTTAGAATAATATTCTGTCACTTAAAATCCCCAGCATTAACATTGTTATCACAAATCTTATTTCAAATTAAAAAAGACGTGTGAGGAAAATTATTCATTCCATATGGGATTTTCTTTTTCACTTTGGCTATTAACTTAAAATGCTTTTTCTTTTGGGAACAGCTTAAGTTTTTAGGTTTCTTTTTATTTTCTTTTTTTTTTTTAAATCTCATTCACAAAATAGTTTGTTGTATCGGCTGCTTATCTCAGGACTTCCACACCGAGGCTCTAGGTTACCTTCCTCATTCTTTTACCTAGTGAAGGCTGGTTAGTCCCAGATGGCTTAAATGGAAACGGGCCTCCTGAATTGACTGGAGTGTCCATCTTCTTGCTGCTGCTTAGAACACTCATGCATTTCATATGAAGTACTTTAATGAATTAAAACTAGGTTAATTCAGGTTTGAAAACACCATTTCCAAACATTAAGAATAAGAAAATTACATTGGATTAGACTGGAGACACCTTGGCAGTATTGGCCAGTACCTTTTTATCCACTCAAGGCAAATCCTAAGTGGATATAATTCTATTAAATTATACTCATCTTCTATTAAAAGAAGGTGAACCAGACTGATTTGTCCCTGTATGGCCTGAATCCTACGGCTCTCCCCAACAGAGGGGTACAGTCTAATTCTCCGTGAGTCATCAACACGCTGAAGAGCTAATCAAACATCCTCCCCTGCCATCCCATGTATGTTGGAAGACAGTGGTCATGGTTTCTGCTAGGAATTCCAGCAAACGGAATTTGATTTCTTTTTTGTGTATTTGTTTTCACTAGGTATTTTGAAAACAGCCTGTGGGTTATGTATGCTCTGCACTGCATGTGGTGTGTGCCTGATCACTGATGTGTCACGTGATGCACTTTCTCGTTGAGTGCACCTGTTTTAAGCAGAAAAATGTGTACCGGGGGTGCTGAAGCAGACACTCAATAGGGGCCGTACAGGGACCCCACCTCCCGAACCCCTGCAGGCAGTCATGTGAGCTGCCTGCCCCAGCAGCCCGGCCCCTTTCTGGTCCCGTGGCATGGGGCCCGCAGCCCTCCCGCTGCCTGCCGGGCCCAGCCGGCCTGCATCAGCCCCCGTTTGGGGCTGGAGCCTCGTGCCCAGTTATCGAACACACCTATTTTCAAGTACAACATTCCTTACACAGTTCTGTGAGCTAAAACAATTTGTTTGAATGTCGAGGTGGACTCCAAGAGGGGAAATACAGTTTAATTGGACTGTGGCTTGCAAAACCAGAGTTAGTTGCCACTAATCATTTTTTTCTGCAGTGACCATTGAGCTGTAGTGTACATTCACAGAGCATAATTAATATTGCCTGTCATTAAGATGCACCATCTTTCTTATTTTGCCCTTGATTACTTTGATTTGATGCTCTTCATTACTCATCAGCTGGTAATGGCACGGCAGGATAGATGTGTTTTTAAAAGCAAATGGTGACTTAGGGATTGTTGTTGGCGTTTTATAGAATTAGTTTCTTTGTGAACTGAGCTAGGTAATTGTCTTGGCCCCTGCAAGACTGAAACTAAGCAGGAACAAAGTTCAGTAAATAAGATTAATTTTGTTCTGTATGCCAACCTTACACACTTAAGTAATTCTCTGTTCCATGTTTATAGGTTTTCAAGACATTATGATACCTCCAATATTGGCTTGGTTAATTCTCCTAAACAATGCATGAAAATAATTTGATCATAATAATGACTAAAGATTTTAACATTTTTTAATTAAAGAAACCTTTCTTTGATTCTTACCCTTGAGGTGTTTTCAGGCTTCTCATTAATGTTGCAGCATGATTATACCTTCAGGTTGATCAACCAAAAATTGTCATCTCTAATGGTGCAATGTTGCCATTTTTCTCATGTTGTGTAGCATTAACTCCACAAGCAATCAAATTCAAATGCACTCAGTTGGATTACTCAATTAAATCTTAGCCAACATTGAGGATGGCTGAGTATCAATCTCAGGAGCAGCTTCGCAATCATCTGAGGAAGCACTTATTTAGGATCTGATCCTGTAACAGCTAATCTGTCTTGAACTACCTGTGTGAGATTTATCCACGAGATTGTCTGCATAAACACGTGCATAAATCTTTGCTTGATGAAGGCCTTACACAGTGTAACCAATGAAATGTAATGATTTGTCCTCTCTTAGAGTGATGGGTATTTATTTCTTTTTAACAAGTATATGTGACTTTTATGGGCTAGTTTCTGATTATGTCTTAGACTTAGAAAAATATTATTTCATGTGGCTATGAAACTGCACTCAGTAACTCTTTTCAGTTTTCTTTTCTTAATGAAAGTATAAGAGTTTACATTTGTGGAATGGCTTCCCCCGTGTTTGACAACTTTTAGCTCAAGTGGAATAGGTTACAGGTTTAATAGTTTAATTAAATTTTCTAATGTGTGTTCACAGTGCTGCTTATATATACTAAGGTATTCAAGCAAACCTATAAAAACAATCATTGTAAACAACAAAGGATATTCTTTAAGTATATATATAGATCAATTGGGAAACTATTCTGCCTGAATAGACTATCATATGAAATTCCTGGATTTCATTTGAAGAAAAAATGCATGTAGGCACTATTTGCCTTTTCTGAACGTAATTAGTTATAGCAGATACCCTTTAATGATGACAGTAATATAATTTTATGCATATATTTACATATTTTCATATGTATATATGTTGTGTTAATTTAATTGAAATATTGGTGTTATAAAATGTACCACAGCACTCTATGTTATTTGAAAGCAAGGGTTTTTTTAAAAAAAGGCTAAAATAACCCTTGGATACGTACCACACAAAAATTAAAATTAATTTGAACCTCAAAAATTGCAGCCAAAAGAACTACAAAGTCTTTGGCATGTACTGTGTCTATATGTGTTTAATATTTTGTTATCAGTGACGATTCATTGTCTTGTGGCATTGGTGTTTATTCACACACTGATATATTGGCTCATCTGTTTCTATGCGTGCATGTGTGTGCTTATTTTCAAAATTTTTTGTCAGTGATAATTTCAATGCAAATATACCAAGGAATCTATCATACATGATACTTGTGTTACTTGTGTTTGGATTCTACTTTATGCCCTTTTCCACAACTTGTGACCTTTTATCCAGGCTATTTTTCTCTCTCTCACCCCTTGAGCTTTGTCCCCATAAGACTTTTGAAGTTTTATACCTTCAGATCTCCAGCAAAGAATAACAGGGGAAACAGAAACTATTCTTGGGTAAAATGTCACAGATATAATCTAGTTCCAGATAAGAACTCTGATTTGTGTTTACTTAGTCTTTAGCTTTCAAGTATATATGACTGTTTACATCTCTTCCTCTTACCTTCAGCAAATGCTGAATCAATTATATCACATTTGCTAATTACAAATGTTGTTGCAAGTTCTGCCATCTGATAGCTGATGGAAGCTTTATATTCTGAGCCAAAAGCAAATGCACATAACCACCACAGGTGCCTATGGTATTGCTGTAAACTGGTGCTTACAGCCACCCTCTGTATTCCTCTGACATTGGCTGAAGAGCAGCTATCCTGTATTCTCGAAGAATATCATGTATTTATTTATATAATTGTAGAATATGGCAGTATTTTTCTCTGGAAATCAGGATTTGCAAGCACTGAGGGCAATGGAGAGATTAATGGATCATTCTTTCAACCATGTTGTCTATCTTTATGTATATGTGTATGTATACACAAAAAAAAAAAAAATACTCTGGTTTCTGTTCAAATAATGTATAGCTATATTTTAACTAATGTTAGACCTAAAATTCTTTCAGGCTAAAAATACCAAGAATATATTAAAAAAAGTGAACTTAATCACAAAGTATTCCTAAGGCAGCCTCCTGGCTCACGATAGTTGTTTTTGTGTCTGTAAAAGCCAACAAAAACTGTCTTGGCATCCCTAAGATTAAAGTTTTTGTCATGGCAGGAAAACTTTTAATGTATTAGAAAGGCTAATATTTTTCATTGTGGTACATAAAGTTATAACGTTTTAGCGTATACTCGACACTGCATTTTCGTTCTTGGAATAGTATTTCCCACCTAGACATCCTTTAATCAGGTAGTATTGGGATTTTTGTTTTCCCCTTGACAGTTGTCATTAGTAGAGAAGTCAATCGGCTCATCAACAAGGTAACAAGAGAAGAGACCATATAGTTACAGTTCTACTCAAGAATGGGAGATGGAATTACATTGATTTCAAGGGAAGATCTTGATTTCTCCCTGATCTTGATTTCATCACGCTGAATACTTCGCACTGCGTCCCTATTGGGAGTGGTGGAAGTCGTACCTTTCGTGCTACTTACGGTAGCTGCAAGGTAATGGCTCAGGAAGAGTCACTGATGTGGTTTGGGGAGCTTCGGTGATTTTATTATTGGTCTTTGCACAGCAGGCATTAGGGAAAATATTTATCAGGAAAGAAACCTGAGGGTTAAACAGAACTAAAGAGAAAGTCAAGCATGTTTAAACAGTTTTCTCCCAGGCGTTGTTCCAGTTTTTGATTTGCATACCTCTACCAAAATTAAATGGTGTTTTAAACTTAGCAATCTTTTCTGTCCTTTATTTAATACTTAACTCCTGACTTGAGAATTAGTAATAATATTAAATATTAGTCTTACAGTGTTAGCTGACTAGTAAATGGAAAAGATGTCTAAGAAGTCTTATTGTTACCCTTAGTGGAATCATTTCAGATAGTTAAAGGTATAAAAGATATGCTAATATTAGAATTCTGCTAGTGGAGCTACCTGATGAAGAATAAGAATATTCAATACCTTAGCAATTAAAATGAGATATAAAAAAGAATCTAATACTAATTGGTTTTATCTCTAAATTAATAAATAGTTTTAGTCTAGATAAACAAGAATCCTATTATTCCTAATTTATTCTGTAACAGAAAACTGCAATGGTTTAGAGATGGACAGAGGAATTCAGTTTTAGGATTGGTAAATCCTTGCTGACATTTTGGATTAGCTAACCAGTTAGTAAATGCAGAAATGCAAATGACTTGACCTAATGGAATTGAAGGTGATTAACTTAAATAATGGAGTAAATATCAGTGGGTTTTGCTTGTTAGACCTCTCTATAAAGAAAGTTTTGGAACAGATATATTAATGAGTATTGGAGATGTCAAGTTAGAAATAAATTCAATTTATTTGTTCATGAAAGTTTATATTCATTCCAGATTGAACTACAGACAGTACAGTATGCATTTGGAGTGATTTGTTACTACTTTAAGTTCTGGTATCATTCTCAAAATCCTATTTGTCGCTTATAAAAGCTGATTAAATCTAATCCCCTCACAGATCTTTTGCCAATAGTACCTCACCAATGATGCTGAAAGTAAATTGCAGAAACAGTGGTTGTTTTTTCATGGCACTATAATGCAGCATCCCTTTTATCTTTAGCAGTTTACTAGTTTAGGAGGAATAAGGGGAAAGTGTATAAATGCAGAATTAATAGCTCATTTCAGAGAGAGGTATATTTAGCACTTGTAGATTTCCCCTGATCTCTTTCTTTCCTGGCACAGTGAAGGACCTTTCTCAGGGATTCAGGAAGTCATTCCATCATAAATGTAAGGTGGTATACTGGTAACATTCTATGAACATGCAGTCTGCTAGCATATATTCAATGGTGCTGTAGTTCTTCAGAGACAGAATGTTTGGGCTTTATTCACAGATTTCTCTGAATCTTTTTATTTAATTAAATTTATGAGGTAGAGCTTTCCTTCAGTCATGAGTTACACATCTGTTTCAAATTAATCTACACTACACGTAATGTCTTTGCCCAAGTGTCTATATGTAAGTGAACATCAATCAACAAGTTGTCTCTTAATTTTTTCTAAAGATGATTGTTAACTTTTTGAGTTTGTAAAGGAAACTGGAAAAACAGTTCCCTACTTAAACAATATAAATATTTTATATTCAAAGAGATTCATGTACCAGTAACCAGTTACATTATTGTCATTAGATTGTCTGCTCGTGGAAAGAATATCAGACTATTTTTGTAATGATACATAATGTTAGAGAAGATGGAAGACCATTTTCAAGAAGCAGCTAATCCACTAACATTATGAATTTCCAGTCTGCCAGGACAGCTCTGTAGTGTGAGCTGTGAGCTCTCAGTGCTGTAGTACAGGCATATACCACAATGACCACCACATTTTTCCCTGGATACTTAAAAAATGTGCTAGTCAGTCTGTTCTTACAATGAAATGACAAATAGTTCCATAAGCTCCAGGATAAATTAACTATAGTTTTCTATGGAATTGTGTCTTCTAGTTGTTTGACGCTCATGTTTGCAAAAAATGTAAGATTGAGGTGAAGTGTTGCTCAATGATGAGCTTTTATAAGGCTTTCTTCCATCTGGTGTCATTTGTAGCCATGCTGTAACTTTTATAGATGCTTCTTTACTACTTGGTCTGGCTGTTTTCATAAAATTTGAGGACAGTTAATGATCTTTAACAACTCCATCCTTCCATGTCAAATTTGGTTAAGAAATTAAAAAGCTTTTGGTGAACCCATGCAGAAGCAGACAGAATTTATGTGCAAGTTTATTTGCTTAAGAAAAAGATACTTTCAGGAAAAAAAAAAAAAAAAAAAAGCTTTACTGTCTGTTCTTGCCCAAATAATTGGCATTCCATCTGCATTTTCCCCTTTTTCTTTCATGGAAGGAAGATGGTCTTTTGTCTTTTTTTTTTGGGGGGAGGGGAGAAAAAGCCTTCTCTTCAACTGTGCACTAATTGCAATTTATTTCTCTGTATCTTTTACACTTCTGGGTATCTCCAGAGCAAAAAAAAACATGGAGAAACACAGTTTACAAATGTGTATTTTCAGCCTTACCATGGGGGGGCTATACATTCCAGCTGGCAACACATTAGCTTCCGATTTGAAAACCATGAGCTTTGTTCCAGCTCAGTTCTTAATTAACTGCATGTCCTGAAGTTAGTTATCTCAAATTTCGTTCATATTCTCGAATACAATTGAAATACATGTCTGATATCACTAAATTTGGGACTAGATCCCTTACAGTTCTACTTCTGAACTCTACCTGAATTTAAAGTAGGAATTTTTTTTTAATAGGAATAATATTTACGGAAAGTAGGATTATCATTTTTTGGTCTCCACATGAAGAATCTTCTCGGTGTGAGGGGTATATAATAACTAATTAAGAGACTGGAAAGGTGCCATTTGTTTTTTGAATTGGAATTCCAACTGATCTTGGGTTTAGTACAATAGATATGTTTGAAGCCTTTGTATCTGCATTTGTCCTCCCTAAAAAAGCCAAGGATTGGCTTGTGGAAGTCCATTGACAGGAATTCATGGGAGTCTTGGATATGTCCTTCTGTACCCGGCTGACCTAAAATCATTCTACATGTAAGCAACTAATTCACAGCTCTACAAAACCCTGTTAATGCTTTAAAGAAATGTATGTTTGTACCTGATACTTTTTAAAAGAATTTCATATGAAAACATTTAGAAACATATTATCGCAGAAATATGCTAAAACAAAGGAACCTTGCATTATCTACCGTGTAAGGAGCTGACTGTGTGAATTAGAACTTGCCACAATGCTCTAATTTGCACAGCTCACATCTGAGATATTTTCCCAATTTAAAATCAATCTGAAATTACTTTTTGTACTTTCTGAGAATTTTATTGTGTAGTCATTTTTGCTTAAATTACTCAAAATGTAAAATATTGTCTTTAAAAAATTAATCTTTTAGAATTAGCCTTGGAAGTTTTCCAAGAATATTTTTAACAGCTATAATTGGTTCAAGATCAAATCACTTCTTATTTTGCACCTTGGAGGTTGTTATGAACTTCTGCATTTCCATTAAATGAACCTGTATTTTCATCAGTAAATGCTATTTAACTATTCCAGTAATTAATAAAACCAAAGAATGGTTCCTACTGTGAGTCTTGCCTACATGCTTTTAAGTCCATGTATCATAGGTGAGGATATGCTTGTAAAGTCTGACATTTAATTAAGTTGTTTTGATCTTTTGTTCTCCTTTTTACACATATTAATTATTATACCTATGAAGTCTAATTCAATTGTTTGATATGTGTTGATGTTTTCATAATATAACAAGGCTTTGTTTCTTGTGTACTAGAGTTATTGTGTAACTGTGATCACAAGATACCCAGAGCTTTGTAACATATGAGGAAAATGTGCTCATGACCCAAGTTTACAATACTGATTATTTTCCTTGTAGGGTAAATGTCAGTAATTTAAATATGTGGATTGATTTCCTTTTTAATGGCAACATTTCTTATAATGGGACTACATTAAAAGCTTAGAGAAGGAAACACATTTAAAAAGCAAGAAAAGGGTGAGCCCTACTTTTTACTTTACATGATTTTTAACAATGAGTTTGCCCAGTTCATT
>KL255056.1:2820-17706 GCA_000699545.1 Podiceps cristatus
AGTCCTTCATGATTTTTTCCTGTTTTAAGTCCTTCCCACGGGCTGCAGCTCTTCACTAACTGCTCCAGCGTGGGTCCCCCCACGGGATCACAAGCCCTGCCACAAACCTGCTCCAGCCCAGGCTCCTCTCTCTCTACAGGTCCACAGGTCCTGCCAGGAGCCTGCTCCAGTGTGGGCTTCCCACGGGGTCACAGCATCCTTTGGGTGCATCACCCTGCTCCAGCATGGAGTCCTCCATGGACTGGATATCTACTCCATCATGGACCTCCATGGGCTGCCAGGACACAGCCTGCCTCACCATGGTCTTCACCACGGGCTGCAGAGGAATCCCTGCTCCAGGACCTGGAGCACCTTCTCCCCCACCTTCTTCACTGACTTTGGTGTCTGCAGAGCTGTTGCTCTCACATATTCTCACTCCTCTTAACAGTTGCTGTTCTGCAGCAGTTGCGGGTTTTTTCCCCCTTCTTAAATATTGCCTCACAGGGGCACTACCACTATCACTGATCGTTTCAGCCTTGGCCAGTGGCTCTGTTGGACATAGGGGAAACTTCTAGCAGCTTCTCAGAGAAGCCACCCCAGTAGCACCCCTGCTACCAAAACCTTGTTGTGCAAACCTAGTACAACTTTATACCTGACATGCAGCTTGCCATTGACTCGTCATCCCCTGTTCTCCCTGCAGGAAGAGCAACACTGGATGATTCTATGTTCTCAAAGTTTTGCCACCTCATAGATGCATTTCTTCCATCATCATCTTGGTCAAAGCAGAGTGGTCCTTTCCTGTATTGAGTTCAGCCTTTTCCAGTGCCAGACAGAAGAGTACGTCTTTTCTTTTAGCTGCTTATAATGATATGTAGCCATACAGCAACACCATCAGCCAAAGGCCAAGACAGCACCTTTTCTTAAAGGCCATTCCAATCCTTCTCTTCCTCTCTTTAGTTTTGTTAGGTACAGGGATCAGAAATCCTTCAACCACGTTCAAGGGTCTTTGCCGACATGGTGTGCTATCAGCAATCATTACAGTTCTCTTACCTTGAGTTTTTTGTGTCATCCTGAAATCCTTTAAGGACAGGTTTTCCATGGGTGATGCATCCTCTTTCTGGACTCGAAAAGGAGCTGAATGAAGCTGCATGAATAGAGTCTTTTAAAACCCTATCAGGGTCTCTAGTCCACTTCCTTTATGAAAAAGCTGAATCCTGTCATACCTTAACAGATATAAATTAGTTGGTCCTATCCAGTACTCTCAGCCTATAGGTGGAACATATCTGGAGCCAAGTCACTTGGTATTACACATCTCAAAAAGAAACAATGGACCAGGTCAATATGTATGGGAGCAAATCAACGTGCCCAATTACAGTGATTATTTTATGCCTGCCCCTTCTCTCTGGTGCTGCTTTTTCTGATAATGACAGCTAAGATGATAGATACTATGAAACAGAGGGTGTATTCTTCTTGATCAGCTATCGAGTGACAACAGTTTTTGGTATTCAACAAACTCGCCCTGGACACCTCTTGTCCTTGTTTTGTCTGGTCTTTGAAGATGGCATTTCTGCTCGTCACTACCATCCCTTGGACAACTGGAGGAGAGATAAGTCCTTGGGGTTTTCACTCAACAGATTGTGCTTCAGAAGCCACTTTGCATTCGTTCCTAAAGCAATGTTAGACTTTTATCCTGGACTGTTTCTTGATTAAGAGATTAATTAACCTTCCTGTTTATGTCTCATGCTTTTAGCCATGATGCAGCACTTCTCTCTCAAAGTCAAAAAGACTATTTTGTTTTATCTGCACAGGAGTAGGCATATCTCTTTGACCACATGTTTCCCACTGAAGGAAGAGTTCAGACTCGGTTCTCTGCCTTTGGTGATTTCCAGGAAGATACTCAGCTGTATCCAGATTATCTGTGAAACTACAAAAGCTCCACAAAATTCCAATGGAAGGTCAGGGAGCATCCTGCTGGAGCTTTTACACTTGACATGATCAATATCTTGATCCTGAAAATGCTTCTGTGACTGATTACCTTTTTTCCACCCACACTTTGGTGGACTCAGTTCCACTTGCAAACCATCCAGACAGGTACTGCTAAAATCATCATCCATGAAACAGGAATTTGAGATCCTCAGCTAGATGCTTTCTGGTAATCATAGAATTACAGAATCATTTAGGTTAGAAGAGACCTTTAAGATCATTGAGTCCAACTGTTAATGTAACTGCTCAGAATACAGGGATACAGAGAAGAAAGAAATGCTTCTCCAAAGACTGTAGATCCCTATACAAATTAGTCATCCAGCCTTGTTTTTCTTCTCTTCTGTGCTTCTTTGCATGAATAATTTTTGGTTTTGAGCAGGACAGAAATGGCAACACATGTAAGCCATGCACATACACACATAGCGGTAGAACACAGTGCACTTGACTATATTATCTACAGGAAAATGTTTCTGCTCTCAAGGGACAGGACACAGCTACATCTACTGTAGAAATGTGCAATCTGTGTGTAAAATCCAACACTAGGTATTGGTAAGTAATGTTTCTTTCCAGATTTACTGCTTCTTGGATATTATATTCTGCTATTTATCTTACATTTCGTGAATGTTCAGGCTTGCTTGCTACGCATGGATATATTCATAGGGGTCTGCTTTCCCTGAACTTGGATGGATATATACATATCCTACTTAGAAACACAATAAAAGGAACTATTTTAAACTCCTTTTGACATGACTCTGTGATAGTGCACCACAGGAGCTACAAAATAAAATTTAAAAATTTATTATGCCATTATATTTAAACACTAACACAACAGTACAGCACTAGGGTGTAATGCAGAAGACAGATTACTTAAAGGATTTAATAGACATTATTACTCAAATACACTATTTGATATTACATGTTAAGCTGTATTTGAGTAAGGTGTTTTTTAGCAATATAACTGAATTCACAGTAAATGAATAATTCTGTCTTTAATTCTGCTGTAACTTTTTGTTTCTAAGCATCCGTATTGCTGTCTTGCCTAGACATACTGCCCAGGTAATGCCCTAGTCTGATAATAATTAGCTCAGTCCTAAGGCCATTAAAGTCAGTGGAAGCTATAGACAGACTGTGACGACAACATTGCATACAAAGTACTGCTGCGTGAGTATTACATATTTTGCTGAAATGTAAGTAGAAATTTAAAACTCCAGCCAGTCTCTACTCGTGCTGATATCGCAAGTGTCTTGGCAGTAGAGATGTGAAATAGCACCAATAAATATCTGGTCAGGGAAATAAAAAAGAAAAATAGTATTCTTTTCTGAGAATTCATAATTTCTCAGGTAAAACATCAGGAAGTGTTTCTTTTCTTCTGTATAAAACAAGTTTCTCATTTACAAAAGAGCTAACTCAGAAAAGAAAAACAATAATGCCTAGATTCTGCACATTGGTATTATGCATCCTGCTGAGTGCTTCTGTCTGCACACAGAGGAGGGTGAAAATAAAAGAAAGAAGTAGGAGAAGGAAGTGGGTACACCTTTGACAGTGGTACCAGATTAAAGTGATTGTAAAAATAAGGACTCAGGAATATGTTATCAAACAATGGTTTGGGGTTTTTTTCACATTATTTTCCCTTTTGATTCAAATTAGGAATATGTTATCAAACAATGGTTTGGGGGTTTTTTCACATTATTTTCCCTTTTGATTCAAAAGTATATTCATGGAAACATATTTTTCTTTAGACTTCTTTCTTTGTATGTATCTGAATTACTAACAGTCTTTACTAACATTTTTATCGAGCTGATGTAGCAGTCCTATAATCATAGAATCATAGAATCAGTTAGGTTGGAAGAGACCTTTAAGATCATCAAGTCCAACCGTTAACCTAGCCCACCACTAAACCACATCCCTACGCACCACATCTACACATCTTTCAAATCCCTCCAGGGATGGTGACTCCACCACTTCCCTAGGCAGCCTGTTTCAGTGCTTGATAACCCTTTTTTGTGAAGAAATTTTTCCAAATATCCAATCTAAACCTCCCCTGGTGCAACTTGAGGTCATTTCCTCTTACCTTATCACTTGTTGTTACCAGCTGCTTTTATAAAGGAATTAATTTTGTCACTGTGGCAGTTAATTTACCAATCTGATAGGGCAAGTCTATGTGTAGTGGGTTAAGACATTACTGCTGTTAGCTGTTTGCCTTGCTGCTCTGTCAGAGCTACCTGGCCATGTGCTTGAGCCATGGCTTCCGCAGCTCCCAGCTGTACAGTCGTACAAGCTGGGCTGCTTAGGGCTGGCACACGAGTCCCTCTCTGCTGGCCAGTGGCAGGTCATAATCACTGGCAGAGCAGCAAGGAGAAAAGTCAGTGTTTGCAGTGCCTGAAATTGTCACTGCTAGTTTTGCAAGTGAATGTGTTAGATTCATCATATCTAAAGTGTTTTAAAAAGGCTTCCTGTTTACTGCAGTATACTTTAAATCAGGTGGTGTACTAAAAAACCTACTACAATGAGGTAAGGCTTTGATCCGTCCCTTCCAGAAAATAAAAATACCATACCCGAACAACTATATGGTTAAGCATAATTCAGTTCAGTCATATTACATTCATAAAGGAGTCAGTCGCAGTAACACTGATTACTATACACTTGACTTTTTGGCATCCTAACACCCACTGATCTCCTTTACATATGCCTAAGACTATAGTATAAAGATGTTGATTGCTTCTCTCAGAGATGTCTCAGTTTTACCCTCCATCAGGATCTAAGTATCCCACTCCCCAGGATTCCCAGGTATAGATTTTTCCTCTCCTGTGGAGCTGGGGTCTTATCTGGACGTAAGGGGAGATCTTGATGTCATCTCCTGTTTAGCCGATAGATGAACAGACAAATGTACTTGCTCATGCATGCCTCCTGTGCCCAAAGCATGGTGAACCCACAATGTTTCTAGCTCAGGGTAGTACAGTTCCTATAAATACCTTCCAAAATGAAATTATTTATTACTTTTCTGCAAGAAGTCCCACTTGGAGTAATTAAATGTTAGGCTAGACAGAGACAGAAAATGGCTATATTCTAGGGCTGAGTTGGAAAATAGGAGATTTCAGTTCTTTAAAGGCAAGCCCTACAGGGATGATAAACAGGTTATTGACTGGCAGGGGAAAAAGTGGTGGAGCAGATGGCACATTCAACAGATGTTAGGTACACACAGTATCTCATGGTCTTCTGTAGCATTAAATATGTTACTAATAGCACAAAGCACCATAACAAATATCATAAATACCCGTGCTGTTATATGTTGAAACATGTTGAAAGATGTTGCTTACATCCTACCTCCTCCGAACATGTGGGACTTAAAGCAAGTATAGTGGACAAGTGGAGCTATTTATAAAAGGAGTTTGTATTTCCTCCAATTTCCAATACAGTAATCAGACTTTTGTTCAGAAATATTACATGAAGAGATGTTGGAAGTGAGGACTTTGGAAATAGAGTACTTACTGAGGCTCCAGTGTCTTGAAAATATAGTTTTAGATACCAGAAAGAAGAAAAAATGCAAAGAATAGGTATGTTGAGACAAGCAAAATCTAAGATATTTTTTCTCACAACTTGCTACTCCATGTAGCTGTGAAAGCTTGGCATTTTCCAAGGAATCATTATTCATTGTATTTCTACATTTTCTCTTCATGGGTAAGAAAGAAATATGCATATTTTATTTCTTTTTTCTAAATATACTACACTGTTTCCTCTCATTTTTAGTGCATGTCACTGAAATTTCCTTCTTCCTGTTAACACCTTTTTCCATTTGAAATGTATACGTAGTTTCATATACCTATTCCTGCATAAATTTACATTTATATTAAGGTATACAGATAATTTATAATCTACATAGAACAATATTTCATATGGATTTTTTAATCATCCATTGTTTAATATCTTTTTCACAAGTGTTGTGTCTCTCTTCTATTAAATATTGTGTTGCATTTGACCCTGTTTCTAATCTTTTCCATTTCCTTGTGACATAGTCAGCCACAATCTCAGCCATTGATGTATATGAGCTGTAACACCCAAGCTGAGGACCATGCTGAGAATTTGATGGAGTGGGAAGAGTGAAAGACTGAGCTATACATCTGTAGCATGCTTAACCCAGCGGAAACATCAGCAATAATCACTGTCTGGTGCATAGTCCTCACACTTCCAGCAGCTAGTGGAATGTTCTCCTGGAACTCCTTCTGGACCTCTTCATAACCAAATCCTTCACCTTCCACCACCATCACATTCAACTTCACCATCTCCTTCTTCCTGTCCTCCACTTCCTGATCAAAAGAAGGTAGTGTACAAAAGCTACCGTTCAATTCTGACTAGAATAAGGTGGGTGGTTTCTTTGCATTTTTTTTTTTTTTAATTAGAAATATCTTGACATGACTTTCAGAGATATGCTGTGCGCATGTCAGCTACACAAACATAGATCAGACAACTTAAAATGTGATGTTAACTAGATCTGGATAGGATAAATGTTTGATTACACTTATATACAAGGAAGGTAATCATGCTGGCTGCCAGTGGACTTCTGAGGTGATGGACATTGTTTAAGTCAGCTGAAGATGTTGCAGTATATGAAAATGTAGAGTTCTTCAAACTCCATTGACATTTACATGTCTAATAGGAACCAAGATCAATAGCTTTTTCACAGAAGACATTTAATTTAGAACTAAAATTAACTACTGAAGATATAATGATAAAGATAATCTTATTTGTGTTCTGGAGGCTAATTAGAAAGACCAAGATATATGTCAACACTGTTTTCTTGTTCCTGCATTTATTTTTAAAGGGTCTGACTGGGACTTGCAGATATATGAGATACATTTTAGCTAAGTAGTATCTATACCTTATTCTGCATTGTATCATAACTGTATATAACTTTTGTCATTTCACCTTCCTTCCTCTCTCTCTCTTCTTCCTTCCTCCTTTCCTTCCATCTTCATTTCCTCCCTCCCTCGCTGCCTTCCCTCTTCCCTTACTACCCTTCCTCCACTCTCTTGCCTCTTCCCACTTTCATTCCTTCCCTTCTCTTCATTCTTCCTGTAGAGCACTTTTTAATATACTTTCCCATAGACCTTTAATTTAATATATCCGTTCTATGCATTGTATAAGTTTGCTTGACCAATAAATGATCTTTCTGTTCTTCTGTTACCAGGAGTGGGGCGAAAGAAGTGAGTGCCTTTCCCCATGCCCACTCAGTTGGAGAGTACTGAACGGGAAGGGACTTTCGATTGCTTTTGCCATTAGCAGTAGTCAGATTTGCAAATAAAAGCTCACTGAAAATCATCAACTTACTAGGTGTTAAGTAGGTTGTACATTGACCTCTAGCTACTATCTTTAGATCTACATATATCGATCATGAATTACAAAGAATCCCAGATACAAGCACTTTTCTTCTAGAAAGGAGAGGAGATAATGATTTGCCTGTAAATTTTGTTTAGCAGGCCTAACCATCTCCATAAATTTATCTTTCCTTCAGAGGAATTGTCAATGTCAGTCATCTCAGACATATGTTCTACATTTTTTTTTTTCAGCTACTGTATCAAAAAATGTCTAGTATTTAATGACTAGATACTTGCTCTTACCATGAGTGAAGGAAAGATAAAGGTGAAGCAGACAGAGACTTCTGACATGAGATTTAAATCTGAAAATCATCCTTGCTTGGAGGTATGAAGGAAGTGCTTTTCTTTTTCATTTCTTTTTAACATAAATTCAGGAGTTCTGGATGAAGCTCATTCACAGAAAAAGTCTTGACTTCTGGAATCGCAGGAAATTTAAACTCTAGTTTTGAGTAGTAGGATCTTTTTTTCAGCTGGTCTTGATAGCCTCCAAAACTTTGACCTGATACTTCATATAGGCTGAAACTTAAATAGTATTGTAAAAAATATATATGAACAATCAATGTGGCAAGAAGCAGAAAAATAATTAAATATGTTTTTGCCTTATACAGACTATAACACCTCATCCTCAATCGATTTGCTGAACACTGAATGGAGCAGTGCCCTCCTTATCTGTTGCTGTTCTGAAAGAGAAATACCAAAATGCCTCCTGTACTACTTGTGCAATGCCTGCTCTTTCATTGACTTTCTTTTTGCCAGCATGTTTCTGGGTACTGCTTTAGCACATCGAATCAGTGCTGCCACAGGTGGGTTTTTACCTTCTAAATGAGTTTTCTGCCTTATTTACCTCCCGTTCCCTAAGAGGTTTGGGGACGTTAGAGGAGCGGTAGGCATCACGTTGAGGGCAGAGTAGCGTGCCTGCCCCCACAGAGTATGCTGAAGCAGGAACTGTGTAGCTACTACCCATCGCTTGGGTCAGCTGTGCCTTCCCCTGGGGGGCATTGCTTTAAGGCCATGCTCTAGCACAACATGCAAACTCCAGCTCTATCACCAGGCTAGTTAGTGATGTGAATTACTGACAAGCAGAAGGCAATGGACAGAACAATGACTGCAGAATTTTGGGGTTATATAGCTAGCCTTGCCACTTAGGTTTATGGACCTTTTTAGAAGCCACTTTATCACTACTGCCCCAAGTTTATTTATCTACAAAACAAGATTAATTATTCTTTAAATCATTCCCATAACATAAGTCTCCATGTTATTTTCAAACTGTTTTCTTTATCGCTTACCTTACATAAATGACAGCAGTGACCGTTTGTTATTAACAGTCTAATTCTGTGGCATATGTAGTTGGTTTTCCCTCTATTGTGTGTGCATTTTTAGTTGAACTTAGTTTGTTTGTGAGACATGATGCTAAAATAATAACTGCAAAGGTCTACACAAGGGAAAACAAGAGTATTTGACAAGCTGGCAAGTGATTTATCAGAATTTGAGCATTTATTCTATATGGCTCCTGAATATTCTTGTGGTTACTTAGTATATTTAATCTAGTTAAAAACTGACATCATAATATTCTGTAAATTATTGTAACATAAATAAAAATACTTAATATAATTTTTGTCTGTTATAGAGATAAGCAACATTTGATACACTAGCAATTAAAAGGATGCATTAAAAAGCAAATAATAAGAATCAAAGAAGGTAAAGCCAACAGGTAAAGTCACCATAATTAAGCACTTCCCTGAAGTTTAGATAGATTAGCAATTTTCATTATTTTTAATATAGCATCACAAATAAACAAAGATGGGACAAAATGAGCCTGTAGAGTGGCAGTTTTGAGCTTGGCATTTTAGAAAAACTTGAGTTTCAATGGATTTTGTCTCGAAGTCAAGCACAAGATTTTCTGAGTTATTGCAGCTCAGACATTTGTTTCTAAATATTAAAAGGTTTGCAAGAATTGTAACATCAAAATATCCCATCTTTGCAAGATTATATACATTTTCCATGAGTTTTTTTTCCTAGCATCAACCATTTTTTTGTGCAATATTATCATACAGATATGAAGTTTCTGTGTTTAGTACAACTCTCTCTTCATGTAAGACAATAAAGTAATGGTAATGAACAGGAAAAACTCTCAGCCATTTACCTTTGCTTCAAACGTCAAGGGTTTCAGCAATAAACTTTTCAGAAAACAAATACAGTCTCTGTAAGAAGACTTGGCTTCACTGAAATGAAAAGTAATTCTAAATAATTCTGGATGATCTCTGGTCAAGTGTACTTTCAAGTGAAGTGTTGCTTATCTGTGATTCAGGTCAGAGTTACTCATTAGTATATATATACTAGAAATCAATTTATTAAAATAACATATAAAATGTAATGTTAACATTTTCCTATAAAATATACTGATAGAAAGGTCCTATATATTATTAATAATCATATTTTAAAACATATTTTGACTGCATCGGGTGTTTTAATAGCCTTTTGTGGGCAACTCCTCAGGAGTCAATTTTACTTCTAAAATCATGTACTGTATTTTATGTAATTATAAAAGTGTCCTTTATATTCACTATTATTACTGTCCTTTTTTAGTTGTGCTGTTAAGAATCATAAATAATGCCTTTTGGCTTCATACTAATGCTTTCAGACTGTATTTAGCAAATATAAAGTTCTTTTAAACACAGATAGGCATCTGATGCTATGTTTTATGCAGCTACATCTCCCACTAATTTAAACTATGAGTAAACCATAGAATCATAGAATCACAGAATGTTTTGGGTCGGAAGGGACCCATCCAGTCCAACCCCCTGCAGTCAGCAGGGACACCATTACCCAGATCAGGTTGCTCAGAGCCCCGTCCAACCTGGCCTTGAATGTTTCCAGGGATGGGGCCTCCACCACCTCTCCGGGCAACCCATTCCAGTGCTTCACCACCCTCATCATAAAGAATTTCCTCCTTATATCCAACCTAAACCTACCCTGTTTCGGCTTAAAACCATTACCCCTTGTCCTATCACCACTGTCCC
The DNA here is from genome assembly GCA_000699545.1 of Podiceps cristatus. Taxonomy (NCBI): domain Eukaryota; kingdom Metazoa; phylum Chordata; class Aves; order Podicipediformes; family Podicipedidae; genus Podiceps; species Podiceps cristatus. The sequence continues at coordinate 13,175 of KL255056.1, forward strand.
TACTGAAAAGATTCTCCCCCTCTTTCCTATAGGCCCCCTTTAAGTACTGGAAGGCCGCAGTCAGGTCTCCCCGCAGCCTTCTCTTCTCCAGGCTGAACAAGCCCAACTCTCTACCCCTGCCCTCACAGCAGGGGGGCTCCAGCCCTCGGATCATTCTTGTAGCCTCCTCTGGACCCGCTCCAACAGCTCCATGTCCTTCTTGTGCTGAGGGCTCCAGAGCTGGACGCAGCACTGCAGGTGGGGTCTCACCAGAATAAATGCTTATTGTATGATTGTTGAATAATTGCTAAATTTACCCCTCAAAAAAGGTGAAGTTAAGATGATTTTGTGCTGTAAAATTTGTTACTAAGCAGTTGCATTTAAAGAAAAATGAGAATGTGTCCTAATACATGATTAAGAGTCAAATAAACATCCCAGGCTACGAACAAAAATACATCTGAAAGGCAGAGAATTCTTTTATCTTCCCAAGACAAGAGAAACAAAGTGTCCCCAAGGCATAGGGAAATATTTTTTTTTATTTTTTTTTTTTAAAAAAAATTACCTCTAAGAAAATTTTTACTAGAAAACCCTGGCATTTTACATTCCCTGATTTCTGTTTGAGGAACACTACTTCTGATTTCATTTGCTTGCCAGAGGGGGGAGAAAAGAAATGTTCATTTATATTCATCAGGAAACATTAATACATAAATTCTGTTCTTGCTGTTGGTTTCAAATGTCAGTGCAGCTGCACTTAATGCAAAGTTACATTTATACCCTACAAATTCTGTATTAGCAGATTCATGTGAAGTTTCCATTACTGCAAAATTGATACTTTGGTAAGTTTTTATAGAAGTAATTACCTGCAACATTATCATTAAAAGTATGACAAACATTTACATAAGCAACAACTACTTTTATTAATTGTTGACATATAGCATAGAAAACATTTTTCTAGACTCAATTTGGCTTTAAAAAGACGAGATTCTCTTTTTAAAAGAAAAAGTCTAAAATCAGTGTTTTTCTGCATGTATAACTAGGTTTGCAATGAAGACTTGCATAGGATTTGAAGTATGTGATTTAGTCTGCTTGATATGTTTATATTCAGACTAGCAGTCATTTTTGCATGTATGTTTTAACCCCAGGCTCAGTTTAGAGACAGTTTAGATCTGTTATAGCACCTATCTAAGAGATTTGTTTCTAAGCACGCATCAGAGAGTACCCCACTTCTAGAGGCTGTTGGTAGTGATTCTGCTTTCCTGGCAGTCTAATTCAGGCCTAAAACGTCATGACCAAATAACCTACTACTGACAAGAGACCTTTGTGTATTTTGATAGCACTAAACTGACTCCATGGTGATCTACTGGCAATAGCACCAGTAGGCAAAAGATTGCAAAATGTAACTTTTTATGTTCTGGACGTGAAAAAACCCTCTTATTTTCATTGATGGTATTCTAGAGGCAGATACATACATCCCAATAATGTTTATGAAATTTGGCAATGCACATTTATATCCAGAATATGCATTTTAGTTCTCAAAACTAGAGTGAAAATCATATTTTTCATAAATCTTCTTGAAAACAGTAATTAAATTCAAGTTTTTCCTCTTGGTAAAATGGATTATAGCTTGCTTATGTGAGAATATTTACAGATAATTCCATACCAGTTTTACTGACATTTTTAAAGCATCTTCTCCAAAAGGTTAATTATATTCTAAGAGCTTTTTAATATTTCTGCCACTTTTTTTGTTGCTTTTGAACAGAATCCTACTTGGAAAAGTCTCCCTAAAACTGTGAAACCATCACAGACCTTTATTATTTTGAATGAAATCTAAGTTATGATGTAACTTACTGTGTGGACATTATTCACACACTTCCAGGTTTGGAGAATAACCTTCTTCTTGATGAAGTAGATAAATTTACCCTTATTTACATTTGTTAAGTACAGGTTTTCCTGCAAAGATCTACGTCAAGAGTCTGTTTTAGACTTGATAATTGCAAATCTTATATATTTTTGTGTCAGCACAACAGTGGGTTTCTTCCACTGTCAAGATATGGATCGGAAACGTACTGAGATGAAAGAAAATTATCCCAGCAATATTTTCTTTTTTGTATATAAAGAAGTTTAAACACAAAGTTTACGTGACAAGGATGAGCATAGGAAGAACAGGCAAAATCAATGTGTTCTAGAGGAGAAAGTAGGAACTACAGGTTGAAACCATTTTTTTTTTCTGCTTTTTTCTTATTTTCTGATGTCTGTCACTTTTTCTGTTGTGACTTTGAAGAAACTGTTTAAATTTTCAGAATCACACTTAAACACAGTTTTTGAAAATATGGCATTCTTTTTCAACTACTTTCAAATCCTTTGAAAGTATTCTGGTTATTTTGATGCATTAGGATTACTGTAATTTACAGTATTAAAACGGTGACATTGACACTTTATTGCTAAATAACTACAATAGTGAAACCATCAGTAACTTGGAAATTGCAAAGAAACTCAAAAAAAAAAAAAAAAAGGAAAGAGACAGATGGGATAGAAGCATCAAAATTTGTAGCAGGGGAGAGTCCTCAGAGTGCAAACAGCGGTGGGCAAAACCTGGTATGACATTGCCAGAAGACACCCCACCCTGCTCTGCCTTAGCCAGAGAGAGACGCCTTCCCATCGGATGCCGTGAGCTGCCTCGAGGGCTGTACTCTGCTGCTCGCCTGTCTCACTCCCTTCTTCATAGCCACCGTTTTGTGGCTAACAACACTGACTGTCACATCTCCAACAATTTCTTCCTTGCTGGGTGTCATCAAGTTATCCCTGACACTCTCAGTCTTGTTGAGTGTTTACATCCCACCATGTATTCCTTCTAGGAGGTGTCAGAAGGGTTAAAATACTCCAGAAGAATCAGTTTATAAGTGATTCCTGAGAGAAACACGAATGAAGAGAAGGAAAAACCAAGAAGCAAATAACTATCTTCTTTTAAAGATGTAATGACTAAAATTCCTTCAGACTCCCTTCCTGGTCTGAACAGTTACCTATTTGCTACTACATCAGATCTCTAGTATTTGGAGTGGAGATTTGTGCACTGGTTTCTGAGAATGCTGTGGCAAAATACCTAAATCTTCCCTTCTTTTTTAGGTAGCTTTCTTCCGAGATCTCAGCTTTCTTCTGAGACTTCTGCAAAAGTCATGGCACTCTTAACAGAAACCTCAACCAATACATTTTATGCTCTCACCCTTTACAGGCAAACTCTATGATGTCTCCCTAGAGGCTCCACAGGCAGGGCTTGCTGGAGGGGATGGATATTAAAACTGTGAACAGGTTATCTGGGCATCTCCAGGTACAACAAACTGGCTTGCTGAAAAAGCAGTCAGTTCTGAGACTATGAGCATAATATGGGAAAAGACTAAACTGAAGCTTAGCAGAAAAGCTTTAACACAGTATGAGAGACCATTCTTGAGGCAGAATAGGAACAGAAGGGACAAGTAAGAGTTGGTTTGAGAAGTGGAAAAATTATTTTGCTATAGTAGTTTACTTGTGGCATATCTCTTAAATCTCATCCCCTTTTATTATCATTGTTTCCTACATCTAGTACTTGGAAACCATTCTCCAGTGTCACCATGTAGACTGAATTTTTTGGAAGATTTTTGCTGGCTGACATTTCAATTGGAGTGACTCCTCACTGTGCTAGATAATCCAGGGTAATAGCTCTTGAGAAATGAGAAAAATCTAATTATTCTACTTGGCAAGTAGTGAAAAGTTTAGTTCCTAGAGGAAATGAAACTAAGACAAATTGGGACTGATCTGTTAAAAGCAAGACTGTGAGAGGACTTGAACTCTACTGGGAGCAGAATGTGAGCATCTGGGGACAAAAGGATTAGCAAACTTTTCCAAATGTTCACCTAATGTTCTCAAAGCCCACAGTTCCCAACTATCTTTTTTGTCAGTATTGGGACCACAAGCCAGCTGAAACTGTAAAAGTTTTATTCAGCGGACCTACCTTAAATGGAAGCCCCTTTGTATTTTCTTCTTCCCTAGACAGAAGGGAGTCTTTCCTGTTCCTGCTGGTTCAGATTCTCTGGAGTGCCAGTTGTCTTTCAATAGTAGGCACTAGGCCTGGAAAACTGAGGGTCTCCAAACATGGTAGCATGCATTCACTTCAGTAAGAATAAGAATCAAACTTGCATTGTGCCTTTTCTCTCTTCCAAAACACATTAGTTTCTCACTTTCTTCAAACTGCACTGCTTTGACCTGCCACAGGTGTAGAAAACAGCTCAGTCTATGTCCCCCAAAGAAAAAAAAAAAAAAAAAAAAAATCTCACTGCAAGGTTTTCTAGCCTTTCTAAATCTACCCTGGAGATGGACTTTGCATGCCATACTTATTGTTAATATTTTTGGAGCAGAAATTGAGACATGCTGAGAAGGAATCATATGTTATTTAGGCAATTAGATGGCTTTTTGCAAAATTAGCTTGCATTGCTGAGTGTTTCAAATACACAAAGATTCTTCACGTGACTACCTAGTGAGAGAGGAAAAAAACTTTCTGAGGCACAGAAAAACAACCGGGG
>KL255057.1:0-33267 GCA_000699545.1 Podiceps cristatus
AAAAAAAACAGTATTTTCATATATATATTCACATATATATAATCTATCCCAGTTGAAAACCTATTAGAATGCCCAACTTATTGGTGAATTATTGCATGGCTGAATCAAGATCATGACATGAAGATTTGGGGTAAAAACGTGCAGCTGGAAAAGGCAGAAAATATACGTGTGAACACATAGAGTCTTCCCAACATGCACGAACGTTTCTTCCCAGCTGGAATCTGTTGGTATATGCACAGACAGCATGCAAAGGAGTAGTGAGAGGGAGAGCATGAAAGGGGTAAAGTCAGTGTGAAATAGCAAAAATTATCCAAATGAGCTCTTGCTTCCCCTCAGGTTAAGTATGTTACTTATCCTGATCAACCAGCATAAACTGAACCAGCCTAAGGAAATGTTCATTGAGTGGTCACTCCTGGAAGACCGTGAATGCTTGCTTCAGGAATCTGAGCATTCAGTGCTAGAAGACACTAATTATCCTACAGGATCAGTGTAACTCTAATCTCTCTGATTCAATGTAAGTTCACCTATTTTCTACTCCTAAAAACCAAAAAAAACCCCAAAAAAACAAAACCAAATGAAGACATCCTTACTAATATTAATATTGTTCCCTTTTATGTCCCTCCTAGTATTGCCACATCACTTTAAGTACTTCAAAATATAAGATCTCTAGTTAAAACACTTTATAATTATGTTAATTTTATAAATTAACATATAATTATCATATAATTGGCATTTTTTCCAGTTATTTCCATTGAGATTCACTAACTGGTATTGTGCTATTGCATTACAGAGCCCTAGTAATGCCTTGTAACAGCACTTACTGACTTCACCTCAAGACATTTTGTCTAAGAACACAACAATGCACTCTCAGACTGTTTAAAGCACAGTTTAAAGTAAAGCAAAATGCAAAAAAACAAAACAAAATACTTCTTTCCATAAGCTCTTGGTAGGTGTTCAGAGATACTGCAGTTAATGTCTATTATTGCTGTGGGAAAAAAATATTTAAGATCTTTTTTCACTTTAGCTTACCAAAAGCAGCAATTAAGAGTAGAAAAGAAGGAGGAGGAAATCAGAAGAGCAGCTGAAGGCAGGAGAAAAGGAAAGGGTAAAAAAAATGGAGAGAAGCATAAGAGGAGGAAAAAAGTGTAACATTAAATGGGAAGATTTTCAGTTTTAAGAAAATCAAAGCCTCTGAGAGCATAACAGAAATTTATAAAAATCTGTAACAAGGAAATTACAATAAACAACCCCTCCACCCCAAACATAAATAAGAAAAGATGCTTGAAACCAGAAACAGGTAAGCAGGGAAAGTCCATTACGTCAGGTGTCCAACCATGGAGAAGCATTTGTGCTTACAGACCTAATCCATGAAATAAATTAGCCCCATCTTTGTAAGAGAGCAGTTCCTTTCTGAAGTTTTGGGGTTTGTTTTTTGTTTGGGAGGTTGGGGTTTTTTTTTTTTGGGGGGGGGAGGGTCTGTGTGTTTTGTTTTGGTTTTTTGTTTGGGGTTTTTGGTGTTTATTTTGGTTTTTTGTTTCTAGGTTTTTCTGTTTCTTGCTTTTTCTTGATTATGAGCAGTAAAGATGATGTGTATATCTGGGAAGTATTGCACTGAGGAAGACCTAAATCTATCCTGACAATTTCAGTCCTTAATTCCTTTCTATGCTGGGCTGCTCTTGAGTTTATACATTCCTTATACATTCATATACAAGTAAGCAAGGGTCATCAGACCCATATAGCAAATGTCAAATTCTTCCATGGTAGAGAAATGGAAATACAGTATTCTGGTTCTGAAAGAATAGAGCTGAGGGCTAAGTACCATAATTTTATTTCGAATACTGACATTTTCCCGGAAAGTCGGATGTCTGAAAGAGTCATCATTTCTGACTGGTTACTGAAGAGGCAGTTGTGAAGACATTCAAAGCTTTTCAATAGCAAGGCATTCCTTTTCTGTCATCAAGCAAGCTTTAGAAGCAATTTGGTCTAGATAGATACTTCTGTCCATTGACCTCTTGGGATAAGACAGCCCCTAGTTCCTCTCAGAAATATGTTTGAAATGTGAATTCCTCACTGAAGAAAAGCATATACAGACTTACAATGGAAACGGTTCTTAAGAATCTGAAAGGCCTTTTCACGGACTTGAAACATTGTAAAGGGAAATGCATTCTTGCTTAGGTCTATTAACAAGGCTACTACAAAGAAACCTGATGTAAAAATTTCCTGTGGAGAAGTCTCAGAAGAACTACAAATGGAGTAGATTATTTCTACTCCAGGGATAAGGACAGGACTGACCTGTAAAGTCTATCAAGTGGCTAAGGTCCTGTTATTTATTCTTGTTATTAATTAAGCAGAGAATTTACTGTTAAACCAACATCTCCTAAAATGTAGGTTTCTCACATGACAGTGGTCCAGTATCAAAGGGTATTTCTGTGAATGCCAGACCCCTGCCCAATCCTGTTCATGGAAATGTATTGACTCTTTAAAAAAAAAAAATATCCCCATAAGTCTCAGTTTGCTAATAAGCTCAGTAAAATAATTTTATTCTCCTCCCTGATTCTGGAGCTCACTCGCTCAGAATTAATTTGCACCCCTCTGTAAATCACTGCAGCTTATGGTCAGATGTACATTTTTTTTCTGGGAGTTGAGGTAAAACTCAAACACCATTCCATTCAGAGACACAGACAGTAGGGCTTTACCATACACTCTGAGTCCCTGCTTTCGGTTTTGCTCTTTTACACTTCGCTTTTTCTCAAGAACCAATGCTATTTCCAGGTTTTCTGTCTGTCTTGCAGCTTTCAGCCCCTCATGCTGTAGCTTCAAACCACTCCAGAGGACAGTTAGTGCAAATTCTGACTTACTGTCAGAGCACGCTTAGGCACTCTTAGAGCAAGCCAGACTCAAGAAGTGTGGAAATGAAGTCTGAAGGTGCTTTGAACTGGGAAGTGTTGAGGAGTTCCTGAGCTGCAATGTGGGTGGTGAGAGATTAGTTCACGGAGACTGCCTGTTCTCAGCTCAGCATGATGTAAGCATTGCCAATGTTATTGCAAACCCATAGGAATTAATGCAAGGAAAACTGAAATGATAACAAAAAGTCACTCTTCCTCCCTTAATGACTTGAACACTTAGATGGTGAACTATAAACCTTCACAAAATCTCAGACCTGTACTTCCACACCACAGGAGTGTCCTTGTCAGAGTTAGTTATCTGTCAAAGTATAGGCCGGGCAAAAGGAAGGGGAGAAAAAAGCTGAACCGAGGCATTTTATTTGAGAAATGCCCTGGTTTCCACCTTTGTTTCCACCAAGGTTGTCTACAAAGTAGCACTACCACTCTGCTAAGGGAAAAATAGATGTTTTCTCAACATGCAATCTATACGACCGCCACTTTCTCAGGTATTTCATGTCATTAATTAAAGAACAACTAGTCAGAAAATTGAAACATCCCGAAACATTGTTTTCTCTCCTGTAAATGTACAATGCTTAAACCATGTTCAGTAACAGGCCTTCAAGTCAGCACTGGCAGAGTCCCCAGTAAACGATTAACTGTTGGACAGAGAGGAAGACTTCTTACATGCGCTAGTTTGCATATAGTCCTCTTAATCCCATTGATACCTTACTGAAAGCTGTGAACTGATTTCCTTGAACCGTATAGCAGGCTGTGTGTCACAAATGTAAAATAGATATATAGCATATCTATTCACATAATCTCTCCAAAGTATCTTAACTCTTAAAGTCCTTAGGGCAACTGGAACTGAAATTGTGAATCAGTTTAAGCTTTACCTGCTGTGCTCCTCAATTCAACATATTTCTGTCTCCCTTTGGAAACCAATTCAGAGAAGCAGGAGTCCCTCCAGAATCTTAAATTGTGTATCAAAGTCCAGTGATTGTCTCTGCTTCTTTTATGAAACCAAACGTTCAATAAATCTGTGTAAAAGAGTATGCAATATTAGAGTGCTTCCTATAATGTCAGATAATTGTATATGGCTGCAGTTAATTTACCAGATTTGGATTGTATAAGTCATTTCTCAGCGTATATGAAAGGAAAACTCCTATTGAAATCAGTCTAAGTTTTATTTCAGAAAGACTTGCTGGGATCCAACATCCCCTAAGAGATTGATTCCATAGGACTTGGCTTCAAAACCCCCTTTTCTCCCTTCAGATCAAAATTCCACTCTTACGGAGTAAGTTTGAGACAGGTAGTCTATACACAGCATTTTGACTATACCAAAAGATAGCTGATATGTTAAGGAAAACAAATAGCTGGAGCAAAAGGAAACATGGGCAAAAAAGAAATACTGAAGTATGTTCTAGTGGTGTGATTCTGAATAAAGCACACACTGCAGAGTATTGAAACAAAAGCAATGAAAGCAAAAAATACCCAAACAAAACCAAGCCAAGAGGTGCTCATTTTTTTTTTTTTTTTTTTCCAGAAATCATTGACAAAGTTTAGATGCCATCTCAATTTTTTCTCAACTGTCACTCACTAACACTGCAAACCAAACAAATTGTTTCCTACCCCCAGACCAGCCCCCAGAGGCCAAAGTTTACTAGACGCAAGTTTCAGGTAGGCCTCAGATCACGATGTCTTTTTTTTTTTTTTTTTTTTTTTTTGACTACCTTTCATTCTCAGGAGACACAAATGACCTTTCAAGGCTCTTAATTTAATGACAGCATATTCTTAACCAAGCCAAGAGCAGGGAACAACACCTGGATCTGCTAGCTCACTACATCCAAATTTGGTCTTTCAAGTCCACACCAACCTTGGTAGATTGTTAGATAGTATATATTTTCTGACCTTGTGGAATACTGGAAGTGTCAGTATTATAAAAATAACAACGCAACAGAGACTGGCAAAAATACTGAGCTCAGATTTGGATTTTGGAAATCAACATGCACTGATATGAAAAGTTGGATTTGGCCAAATAAAGAGGTTATGAGGTTAGCCATTCTATAGCTTTTGTAATCCTGCCTTAATTTTCTTGCAAGAAAGGGTCATATTTATTGGTTACCAATAATGTGTCGTAAGGTCATTGAAGTTGGACGGGACCTCCTGAGGTCCTCTAGTCAAACGCCCCTGCTCAAGCAGGGTCAGCTAGAGCAAGTCACCCAAGACTGTGTCCAGATTTTGAATACCTCTACAGACAGAGAGTCCACCACCAATGTCATCATCTATCTTTTATCCACCAAATAACTTTAGAAAGAAGTACAGCGAGCAACATGTAGCAACCCAGAAGCATCTCAATAGCTTTCATTACCAGTGTATACAATTATCCCTGAAGATTGCTGTACAACCGGTTCCTGCTTTCAGACCCTTTCTTGAAGAACAAAGCTCAAATGTGTACAATATCTCACGTCTACATCCTCTTTGATGTCAGGCTATTATTTATGATTTGACTCCAATAATAAAATGTAAAAAAATTTAAAAATATTTTGACTCTCCTTTCCCTTCCCACTCCCTGCAGCATTATTCCCAGTCCACAATGGAACACTTTCAGATCAGATAGTATTTTGTGTAAATTTTGAGGAAGCATCAGTAGACCAGAAAGAGACTGTGAAGAGAGGGAATGATTTGAGTTGCCCTGAAGGATATGATGATAACTTCCAGCATGACCTCCTATAGTGCCAAATTCCTTGCATTCCAGTAACTTTTCACGGAAACAAAGGGAAACAGAGAAAGAAAGGGCACACTCTGGATTTTGCTGTCTTCAACTAACTGTTCTTGGAGCTTTCTTTCCCATCTCTACAGAATACCAAAACTAACAAAAGATACCCAGATTTTCAAGCAGGAGAACCAGCTCATAAAATGGAAGAATTCTTTTAAGCAATGGGAGACCTTCCTTTTGGTTTGGACTTCGCAAAAAGAATGGTTTTACTTATGACAAAGGATGGTTTATATTTATAACTGAGAAAAATGTGAAAAAAAATACTACTACAAATACCATATAATCCAATCTTGCTCCCAGATGAAGTCAACTGGAGTTTTGTCATTAGAAGCAGGACCAAGTCATTTCCAAATGAGTGACACAGGTCCTTCTTTACTATTCATTCAGTAGGAGAAATGTTGCAAATACATACTTTCCTGAATTAAGACCATTTACAAATAAATGTTTTGGACCACTGGCTGGTCAATTTGAGGATCTCAGTGTAAGTCAGTTTTCATTGTTGAAAAAAAAAACCAGCTGTCAGAGAGGCAAGATATCTGCAATTCACTGACTTAATACTACGTAGGTATTCTATACCATATGATTTTTTTTGTTCTTAAATTTATCTATATCCAACTGGGAACATGTATTTCCGGAAAGTATTAAATCCTTCTGCATAGCTTACAGGAACAGTTGTTTTAGCCCTCTGGCTAGAAGGCCTTCAACTGACACATCTTGGTGGATTCATGCCAATATGATCTTATTATGCAACTACAAAAACAGGTGTATATGCTAATGTTCTGACAATGAACAAATGTGGGTGTGATTTAAAAAAAAATAAATTACAGACTGACTGGCTAGAATAAGTTTTTATAAAACTTTTTTCTAGGAAAATGAAGTAGTATTGGATTTCAGTGCAGAATGAAGCACTAGGGTACATGGGAAAAGTCAGTTTAGGAAATATGCAGAAAAGTTAGAAAAATGATGAGTAAGGAACTGGGTAAAGTGCAGCTAACAAAGGTTGCATTAAAACCTGGGGCTAGAGGGATGTTTCTGATACGGTTCTATAAGGATCACCCCTGTGAACAATCTTATCCATTATTTTCATTAATCATCTTGACAGAAAAAGTAGGATTATGCTGAAAAATTTCCTGATACAAACACAAGATACACTGTAAATGTAAGGAGGAGTATTATACAAGGGAAAAGGAGCATTTTGAGATGTGGAGTTATAGAAAAGGGATGAAATTCTATAGTAAAAAGTGTAAGGTCATGCAGTTAGGGACTAGTCACAGTTCCTGCTTCATGCTGTGAATTTTTCAGCTAGAAATAACAAAGATATGGATGTTTATCAACAAGCCACCAATACAGGGAATCTATAAAAAAAGCTAAATGCAGTTCTGCTACCTCAAGAAAGATATTTCCATAAAAATTTGGAAGTGTTTATGCCATGTATGAAACACTAGTGAGTCCCTTAGTGCAATGATCTATGTTTCTTGTCACAAATATTGAAGATGATGAACTCTTCTTGAAACAGAGACTTTTTTTCAGTAAGGTGCCTTACTATCTAACGTAATGGCTCTAGGATAGCTCGGGTGGTGAATCTATCTGGGAATATTACATAAAAGATCTTATCTTGTTTATTCATAGTTATGAGGCTCAGGAATAGCCATTTGCTCTCAGGAAAACCCCTATGTAGGTAAATATTGCAGACAAAGAGATATTTACTATGTGGCATGCTGTCAGCACAAGATCAAGTTGATATTTACTGACCACCACTACAAGTAAGGTTAGGAATACGATAAAGTTTTCTAAGAAGACAACAGTGTGATACCGAAGCAGTGTTCTCCTATCAGCAGTGGAAGACAACCCTCCTGTTTAAAGGTGAGTTTGATCTGAGTGTGAAACAGGTCCAAGGGCAAATTAGTTTGCAATGACCGGAACTGCAAATAAATGCCCAATGTAATTCTATAGCCCATACTGTTACACTACACACACATCTTTTTACTTGAAAATGTATACTGCTTCCTAATATTCTCTATAATTTATTATTTATTAATTCTAAATAAAGGCTAGAAAGGGATATAAAACATTCTCCACCTTTCATCAGGAGAATCATCCAAATAAATCACAAACACAATGTTTATAGAGCAACTTTCGTTCTGAAGAGCATCAGTTCTACATTTTAACACCCATGAATGTAGTTATTACTAAGCTGTGGAGCACTAACTGGATAGCACCACCCACACTGTAAAAAAAAAAAAAAAAAAAAAAAAAAAAAAAAGGTTTTTTTAGTTTTTTTTAAAGGCCCCGGGAAACAGTTTTATTGAAGTGCCTAGGGAAAATAATTTTTCTGCAACTTCTCATTTCTCCACAGGGTGATGAGTCCCATTTTTTTTTAGAAACTAACTAAAACCTTCTGCATTGTCTGTAATCTTAAGACATATTTTTTTTCCCCAACTATTTATAGCTCAGAAAAAGTAGTAATTTGCACTGACACTTCTAGGATACAGTTCGGTGGTTCTTGACGTTTTAGATAATTTAAATCCAATGCAAACATGTTAAAGCTGAGCCATCTATTACTTTGCATTTTTAATTACTTTCTTGGTCCTGTTAAAATGAATGGCACTTTAAGGCTATTTAAAATTGGCCACTCCATTTGTAATGTATGGTAGAATAACACATTTTAAAAGCCTATTAGTATGACAAGGTCTAGTCATACACAGACTATACATTTAAATATCAGGTACCTTTTTATAGAAATTAATATCTGTCCCACAGCCCAACATTAAGAATAGTTAGTTAATAATGGACTTTCTTTTTTAATATCAGGGTTTTTTCAGTGTATTTTTTTAGCTCAGATACTGACTAGAAGTGACAACAGAACTATTACCACTGAGCCTATAACAACTACTGATAACATTTTCAGGAAGAGGCATTAGTCATTCATGAGAACTAGCTCATAACACTTTTAATCTTTGAAGTCTAAAGAATCTGTGAGGTTTAAAAACTGAGAACAACTTCCACAAATCATTAAATGTGAATGAATGTCTTGACCTCGCAGTAGTCAAGCACTAGGTGCGCTGTTAAGTATTACTATGAGAGCAGTGCTAACAAGTCCAGCCGAAGCTATTGGTGCACATGTAGTTAAACATGTGCTTAAAAACTCCACTGAATCACCACCCAGATGTGGAGTCCATATGTGCTGCTACTTTGGCAAATTACACTGCCAATGTTTCAAGAAGATTTTTTTTTTGAAATTATTTTCAGCAGAAAACAAAAAATCTGCTGTCTTTTGAGAAGCCTGAATTTCTTTATTTCCGATATTCTCCTGGACTACATGGCTGCAAGTTTTCTACACATCATAAAACAGTAAAAATCTAATAGGGATCCATACTTAGGCTGATCTCCTTTGCTGTAAACTATCACAGTTCTATGTGTATTAAAGTGCATGTGAAAGAGCATTTTTCTTTTTGATGTGTTATTAGACCTGTATGTATTTCAGCAATGGAAGTTGTTTGAAATTACAAAAACTCTGACACTTTAGTCTTCTCAGCCAATATTCCTTTCTAAATATTTTTAATACATGAAGTGAAATAAATTAAATAGCATTGAAATAAATGCACTTTAATAGAGAATTTGTATCAAGAATTCTTTAAAATGGTATCACATTAGTATCTGAAGATACTTTTCCCTGTTATTGCCACTGCTATTTAGTTTCTGTCCTCCATCCTGTTTAATTGTTTCAGAGTCTGAACATGTGTGTCTGAAGAAAAATGGAGGATCTTAATCCTTTCTGGGACAGCTCATTGTTTCAAAACTTTTTTAAATGCTACACTTTAAGAATCTCTGTGAGAGCCAAGAATTTTCTGAGCTCTGCCAAAGTGATTATTATGAAAGAGGAAGAAAGAAGAGCTGACTGAGACTCAGCCAAAAGTAATATTATTAAAGAAATCTTTATAGACCTGACTGGCCAATTCATCCTGTTCTGGAGACGATGGCCTTATTCCACTCTGGCAGAGCCTCTTACCTGACCACACGTTGTTCTTTGGTCTGCGTCCAAACCCTGCTGATGGACACGGGAACCTCCCCAGGGAGCTGAGTGCACTTTGGATTGCAGCATAAAAACCCCAGTCAGACAATTTTAAAGGCTTGCTGAAGAAGGCATTACCTTCAGAAACTAATTTGTGACTGAAGATTTCAGATGCCAATGAACCATTCTTATATACTTTAAGACGGTAAGAATATGACTTGTCCCATCCTGGGTTTAATGTTTGAAGTATTTTGTCATTTAATTTTATTTATGTGAAGAACTGAGGCCCAAGATGAAAATGTTTCTGAAAAATGGGAATAGTTGGATCCAAAATGGATTCAGCAAATAGAAGGCATTTGTGAAACAGACAGCAGTAAGGGATGGGAAATAGTGATTCATAAAATACCCAAGTGAATTGGGAGCAAAAGTCTCTTTTAAAAAAAAAAAAAAAAATGGGACAGAGACAGCAAGAGAAAGTTTTAATGCTATTGCCAATACTTATGAGAAAAAAACCAAAACAAAACCAAAAACCACGAACCAAAAAAACCCCCACACCAAAACCAACCAACAAAAAAAACAAACAAACAAACCAACCAACCACCACCACCACATAGGAGTGAAACAAGTTACTAAATCAGCTCATAGCAAAAGTAGGAGACAGTAAATGAATACTTAATTCAAGTCAAGCTCTGGATTATACTAGAGGATAGGTAGAATTTCCAAAAGCATTCAGCGCTATTTGATTGCACTGGCTTAAATCGGTAACAAAAACTTGCTGTCTTTGGTAGAAATAAAGCTAGTCATCACTAAGATCATCTGGGAAACCCACCCTTGAAAGCCAGAAGGTGCAACTAAGTTTGTTACTTAAAATACAGACCATATGCCTAAAAAAATTATCTTTCTTATTATTATTAAATAACTTCTCTGTGAATATACTTCTTGATGACAGTGAGAAGCTATCTTTGATACCATATCTGAAAGCAGTAAATTGAAAATATATTCGCTACATTAGTGATCTATTTCTGAACTCGGAAGCATACAGTGATATCTGATCGCGTTATTTATAATACTGGAAGTGTTGCTGCTTTAGTGTTTTGAAATATGGAACAGACGACCCAGGAGATCATTAAACACTTGCATTTGAGACATTCCTGTGAACTTTAGGCAGCCAGCCAGAACTAGCGCAAGCAAATGGTAACATGTTAGGCATTTTTTAATTGCCTTAAAAAACATTTGTAACCACATTGTTAAAGGAGAAACAATGTTCGTTATTACAGAAGAACTTTCTGTAGTAGAAGCATCCTGACGCAGAGCTGCCCAGGGAGATACACAAAGGTCTTTTGTGTAACATTTTCTTTTTCTTTTCTTTTGAGCATACTTGTCATATAGTAGCTTCCTTTGATATCACACAAAATGCTGCCATGGACCTGTTTTATGTAACAAAAATCCCCTCTCATATTCACGAAGCCTAACACGTGTTTTCGCAGTGGTTCATCTAGCCTTTGCCTCAGGGTTAGACGATCTCAGCCCAATTCCCAGACAAGGTTTCTACCCCAGTGAGTGACAGTTGCCAGGCTCACTGCTTTCCTCAGACAGGCTGTCTTAAATGGAGAGTGAAAGGAGGAGGTCACATCCTGTTGCAAGAGGGAAAATGAAGCTTGCATAGTATGGTATTTTTGTTTTTGTTTTTTTCTAACAAAAAAGCCTCCCAGAATCTGGCTAGTGTGATCTGCTCAGATAGTGCATAAGCATCCAGACCTCCTCTCTTAGCTGATAAAGACAAACTAGACATAGACACTTTGGTAGTTCCTCCAAAAGAAATAGCAAAATATTCTCTAAACCATAAATACTGTTTAAATAGCAGTCCATTTACTTACAGATGTAGTTTTTATCTTGTCGCAAAGTACTAAAATATGGGTATTACAGGCTCTTGTAACCTTTGTTTCTTCCATCGCATTGGTCAGCCATGAAATTTCAGATATTATGACTTTAAACACACTATACGCCATTATTTCAAAGGAAGATAAATGCAAATAAAGTGTAAAACCACAAGCATGCCATTAACCTACTCTAAATGCTTGCCTTATTCAGCAACAGAAAGGATAGGTTTGAGTGAATGGCTTGTGTTGTAATCCTCCCTTTCTTTTCGTGAAGCAAACAGCAGTTTGTTTCATTTATTCTATATAATGAATCTATACAATATTATTTCAGTGTAGCATTTTCAAATGCAGCTTGCACTAGTCCAATGCTAATTTAACTGGAGTCAAACACAGCCAGTGGCATTGATTAAATGGGAACTGAATTAGACTAGTAACAACTAACTTCAATAATTCTGGCTTCAGCATTAAGTATTTCATAACTGAATTATCATGTAGGTACTAATTCAATTTTTTAAATTAGACAGAAAACAAGAAGGATATAGACATGTAAGAAAAATAAGAGAAACTGTATAAAATATGATTAAGAAAACAAATGATTTCTCAAAGCAAGTTACTAAAAATATTCAAAATTCATTCTAATTTTCCTAGGTTATGCTGCTATGTTCCTTTCAGGAACAATTTCCACCCACCTGGAGATTTTATTCATGGATACTTCACAATTATGTTACAGATTTTAAAGACAACTCGCTTCACACATCAGAATAAGAGAATTGCCAGATACATGCCTAAAGTCAGCTAGCAAATGAGCCCAAGTTCAGGCTCGGATGAAATGAAGTGCATAAAACAGAGACCCTGATATCTTGCAAATCCAGATTAAATACGCTAGTTTGGACAAAATTACCATATTAACCTTATACCCCAAATCAAACCTGAACAGAATCTCTCCTGAGGACAGATTCGTTGGGGAATCAGTGAGGAAAAAGGGAAAGGGAGGAAAGGATGGGCTGACTGGGGAGGCCATCAGGAAAAATGTAAAATGAATATGTTTCCAGGAACTTGCCTGGCCAGAGCAAAGCAAAGCCGTCTCTCTGCAAAATGCTGCAGGAAGTTTATAACATAGAAACAAACAAGAACTTACCCTTTCCTGCTCTTTCCACAGCTGTAATTTTCCTGCCTTGTCATTCAGCTGAAGCTGAAAGTCTTACTTGGTGCAGGAAACCATAGCCTCTCATCTGCTTCCCTGGGGGTGGCCAGCCTCACCATATACTTCCGTTGCCTCCTAAAACCTCGTGTGGTCCTCAAGGCCTTGCTCTGTTCTAAGCACCCATCCATCAAGAGACCTACCCCAAAAGATTTACTGGGTTTTTCCAAAGTATGAAGCTGGAAACCTTTGACTGCTACCGTACCCACAGTGACTAGGTCCCACCTCCACAGAGAACATCCAGTTCTCGACAGTTTCTGAGGCTGTGACCTCTTCATCTTTATGGGCTGAAGTATCCTGGCCAGAGCCACTGATAATGCTAAATAATGTGCATTATTTATACTTAAATAAATGATAAGAAATTCTTTAGAAAAATATTTTGAGCATTGGCTCAAAGAAGCAGCCACTTAAATGTGTTCACTGACTCCAAGGCATTCTTTTCCCCAAAAATCTCCAGCACAGCTATTGGCAAACAGTGGCTAGAGGACTGGGCACGGGTCTGTTCCAGCTCAACTGCAAAGCGGCCTGTAAGTTAAGTTCATAAGAAGCTAGTGAGGGCAACTGTGCAGAGAAGGCCCTGTCTAGTGAAAGGAATGGTTCCTGCACAGGGCCTTTGTGAGCATCATCTATGAGAGGAAACTGGCCTCTGGTGAAAACTATTTATAGAGAACAGCCTGAAAAATCACTGGCTCTGCATTAATGACATACTACTCCCTCTAGTTTCTGACTGCCTGACTTTCTCCTCAAGCTTTCTTCTTTGTTCTCACCTGACTTCTAAAAGGGCAAGGTGAGTACCGAACAGGGGCGGACGAACAGCGTGACTTTCCTCTCTAATGCATGAAGCAGGTGCTCCGGGGTGCTGCCCGTTCCAAACCCAGCATCTCGTTTGTTATAAACTAACACGAAACTCCTCTGGGCACGCTGGACCCAAATAATTCCTTAAAACACTAAATTAATCGAGACAGCTTTAGTACATAAAATAGTGTTTTTACTTAAGGTGAAGAGATTGAAAAGGTCTGACATTTAGTCTCACGTGACCTTTATCAAGGACAGTACAGAGCATACAATTTTTGCCTTAATAACTCACTGTAGCCAGAAGTCTTTAACTTTGATAAAGGTCACTCAGGATCAAACCATTGGGTGATTTTCAGTTACCTTTATCTGAAATAAAAAGGCATTCTTGTTAGTACAGTTGTCCTCATTTTATAGCACTACTAAAAAAAAAAAGTCATTTAGTTCCAGGAGGAACGTTTTAAGTTATTCTGTATCAAACAATCTTTTCGACCATGCCTGTTTAATTCTGCAAAGCTCTCTTCTCTGATCAAATATGCTGGCCTCTGATCGGGGACATCACATGGGCTGAGCTCCACTGATGTGAGTAAACAGAAACAAATGGTGAAGCAGAGTATAAATGCCACAGGTTTTGGTTGGGTTTTTTTTGTTTTGTTTTGTTGTTTGTTTTTTTTTTTAATAACCCATTCATTAAGCACTGAAACTAAATGGAAATGGGGGACATTAATGTGTGTAGTCACACTGTAGTTAAGATAATTGGGACCAGCTGTTACAATCTTCTTTTTCTGGAAGATCGTAACATTGCACAAAGCTAGCACAGCAAGACAACAGGCACAAGGAAGATGCTGAAGCATGTACTTGAAGCCTCAATAATTTTCCATGTTCTTCGGAAAGTTTCTCTGTCTGGCTGTGAAATCATGTTTCAAACATGATCAGATTTGCATTTTTACCATGCAAATTCCACACATGCCAACAACCATTTTTAATTCTTCCCTGCCCCGCCCCCCCTTCAGTCTTTACCCAAGACAGGCCACCTTGAATTAATTACATACACAAGAGGCAGAGTTTACTTTGTTGTTTGAAGAGGAAAGCCCTGTCTGGAAACCATTTCTTTCTAGTACTGCCTAGTATTGCACATTCTTCCCTTCAAAACTCATCTCGAGAGTAACTTGACAGAGTCTGGCTTACACAAGTTGCTGTGCCACAAGTGAAACGGTCATTTGGAGACAGACTGCGTCCATGGTCTGTTGTGACCAAGTAAAGGTAAGTAAACAAACTCGGACTGCCTCTTCTGTCCTTATCTAGTCCTTACAGCAAGCTGTGGCCAAAAAAAAAAAAAAAAAAAAAAAAAATGGGGGGGGAGATAACGTAAAAGTGCCAGTTTTCCCTCTCAATGGTGGTTAAAGGAAAGAGGAGGAGAAGCAGGTGAGCTGTATCGGGCAGGACAGTGCAGCCAACTTAGGGCAAAATCCTGTTGATGGTAGAGGAGAAAGTGGGAGACAGGGTACAGCCTGTAGCTCTACTGCAGCCTATTCCCAACTTCTTGGGTCATACGTAGTGTCCGCAGACTGAGATCAATTCTTAATATAGCCAACAGTGACTTACCTTAGAAGCTCTGCAGACATTTTACAGTCAACTGCAAAATGGATCTAAGCATCCTACCACCTATTAAATAATATACATACAACCCCCAAACCTTTGTTTATGTCTGTGTTTAGGGATGTTTGCTTCATTCACCTCCTTTGATGCCATCCTCTCAAGTCATAAATAAAAATCCTTCTACTACTGCTATG
This sequence comes from Podiceps cristatus, assembly GCA_000699545.1. NCBI lineage: Eukaryota > Metazoa > Chordata > Aves > Podicipediformes > Podicipedidae > Podiceps > Podiceps cristatus. Next base: position 15,340 of record KL255057.1, read on the forward strand.
ATCTATATTCTGCTGTCATGGCTTGGAAGAGACCCTTCCGGAGTCAGGAGCTAGCGTGTGAAGGTAGCTGCACTTGTCCACCAGCACTAATGACCAAAGGTAATTTGGAATTCAAAATTTTTAAGCTGCAGTACATCCTAGGACAAAAAACCAGAACAATCTCCAGAAGATTTCCTATTCAAAGCACCTGGATGTAATTCCAGACTAGTTTGAAAACACAGATCTGTTTTTCCCAAGAGATTCTGGGCCTTTCAAGCTGCATCAGACCCCTCAGGTCATAATGAAAGGGGAACCTGCTAAACAGTCTTTATTAGTGATCTTAAATCCATGAAATGGTTACTTCATACACCTTTAGATAAAATTGCTTTGAGACTGATTTGATGGCAGTTTATTGGAAGAAAACTTCAATTCTACTAATGGAATCATGCTAAATTCCAGGAAAAAACATGATCTCTTGACAAAGAGAAGAATCTAAGATAGTCATGGTCATTTACAGACAAAGGATCAAAGTTTTAGTTAAGCCTGAACTTAAAGTAACTTCAGCCATCTTGTATCCTACTTCATGTGAGCTGATTCCATGATTCAATCAAGCATAAACTTCTGCATGCAAAACTACAGTCAACTCCAGAAACAGCGTGTTTAAGAAGAATGCTTTTAACTGAGGATGTTTTGTTTCATAACAAGAGCCTCATATGACCGTACTTATATTAATTACGTGAAGGTTATAGCTTTGACCAGAAGAATGTGTATTGCATTACATATGCTTAGAAGAAATACATGGAATGGAATTTTTTCTTCCTGTCTTGCCAGAAAGATCTTGGGCTCATTCACCTCTGCAGGCATCTCTATCTGCATCTTCCAATGAGGCATTTGAGATTATGGTCTTTTACATCTTTCAGAATCAATATTTGACTGCTGCTGCCCTCAGCATTTATATAAGGAGATTCATGAAAACCTAAAGCTAAATTCAAACTCTACTCTGCATTCCTAGCCCTACCGACCCTTGCACTGATCCCATTGCTTCATCTTGCTTCTCTGGGATTGTCCAGGGAAATAGGGATAAACTTTGGAAAGTTTCTTAAAACATTTTTAACAATCCTAAGTGCTCCATATAATCTTACCAGTAGCTGGCATGGCATTAGAGGGGAAATGAAAGTACTCAGGAGCTGAGAAAGTAACAATCTGGGGAGGATCCCACATGGATCTTCCCAACTAAAAGCTATACTTGCTCACTATTGAACACACAGCCCACCCCTACTCCCAGGAAAGCAAGAACAAAAACCCTTGCCATTTACTCTGCAGAAGTATTACTACTGTCCCAGGGAAAGAACAAAACCAGCATCCCGTTTTGCATCTGACTTCAAACATTATGTTAGCAGAAATGCACGACACAATGGAAAGAAAATCAGGTCACACAAAAGAGGCGATAAAGTCAATCTCATTTTGTGGGTTTGATTCAGCGATTCTCAGTTCTCCTCAGCCTGGAGGAACAGTAGCCCTCAGGGCAAAGGTACAACTAACTGAGCCTGTGTTACCCAGTTTGAGAGGTTAACAGAAGTGTTACGGGGCTACCCCGTGCCTTGTCACTGGCCAAACAATTAGCGCATCAAACACATGATATTTGGCTGGTTGGTGACTATTCCGCTGTAACTATCAAATGATCTCTCTTGACCTTCCCAAGAGCAATTTCTGTTTTTAAGTGAGATTGCACCAGTACGACCATCAAGGTAAGATAAGCTCAGAGCCGGTGACATGCTAAGAAAGCAAGCAGACCAAATCCTGTGAGGACATGCACATGTACACTGTGCCTACATGTATGTCTACATACATAAGTATGCATTAAGTTGAAGTAGACATTCTGATTTTCCCCATTAAAAAAAAAAAAAAAACAAAAAAAAAAAAAAAAAAAAAACAATCTACATGCCCTGCTTTTTCCATAGATTGTATCCAGCATTCAGAAGAGACCCTGAGCTGGCGCAGACTAATTAAGAAGAAAGGTAAGGATTATATTTATGTGTAAATGATAGCCTAAAAAGGAAACAGTATCAATAATGTAGGAGTAAAATACTTGAAAGGAAATGGATTTTTGATTAAGTCAGTTTTTCAAAGTCTTTCTCAAGAAAAGAGAATAATGCTTTTAAATTGCTATTCAAGCTGACCACTGCTACTTGTTAACATTTTGCCCTTGGGAGAAAATACAGCTTAACGGTACAAGGGCTCTATAATAAGCATCTTTATCTCAGGCCCGTTGTTATATTTTTTTTCTCCAGAGCCATACTGTAAACTACATACCACTTTGGCTGACTCACACAGGCCTTGGGAGGAGGATGCAGAAGAGCAGGCTGTTTTCTCGTGAGAAGTTCGACATGGTGAAATTCCTCTTCCATGTCAGCAGCTCCAAAGCCATTTTGCACCCAGCTTGACCTGACAGATGTAACTCTTCTGCTCTCCCTCCTTAATTTGTCTGCATTTGGCTCGGGTTCATAGCTTTTTGGAGTGCCCGATGGCTTTCCTGGTTGGAGCTATAAAAAAAGTCTGGGCCCACTCAAATATCAGCACGAGAGCGGTATCACAGACGCTCCTTGGAAGCGGCAGAAAGAAAGGGGCAGATGAGCTGACAGCCAGCATTCCTGTCCTGCCAGCTTGAAGGATGTTGCCCGCAGCCAGTCACCATATGTTTGGCTCCAAACTAGGAAGCAGAGAGGCCAGAATGATGCAGAGAATTCAGATGATTTGTAATCCGTCTCTCATAGGAGACAGGGAGCTTTGAAGCTTGCAAGCATCACCTGCATTCCCTGCTTTTCCTTTCCAAAGTGGCACATCAGAGGAACGGGAACAGGAAGTTTCCTCTTAAACACTCTTAAAGGTTTTTGGTGGACAAATGTGATGGAATCTAAAAGGGCCATTCTTCCAATTTGTTCCTGTTTATTTTAATCAGGTGAAGACTTCTAACCTGCTCAGGTAAAGAAAAAAAAGAGGGAAGACATTTCCTAACTGTACACATACAACCTGTGTATTTACAGCACATAATGGAGTACACTTCAGAAATCCTTGAGCTAATTTAGACCCAGCAAATCTCTACAGTGCAACAAAGAATCAGAAAGCACCAAAACAGCTGTGTGCGGCATGAGGTGAAACATTTACACTGTTTCAGACTTGAACTGGTTTGTGGACAGAGTTAAGGAGGAGGTTTTCATGCCTTCACCGTCCTTCCATTCTGGCTGTTGGAGACAGCCGGGGGGGATTCTCCAACAACATCAAAGATGTTTAAGCTATACAAATTAAAGATCCTGCTGGGCTACCAATTTATGCCCGTGCCACAAGAGCTATCACATTATATAAGCCTACAAACAAACTAATCGACCGCCATTACAATGCTAGTTAAGAGTTGTTGTCTTTGGCCCCTCCATCACTTTGTGCACCACCTCGTCTTCTATGCTGGGCGGACACAGACCTAAATGCCAAGGCAAAAGATTTTACACGGGCTTAGAACAACTGAGGAAGGATAAGAAAAGAGAAAACGGGGGTTCACAAGTAGGGCAACACAAGCAGAAATCTGTGCGCATGGCGAAAGTAGAGGGCAATGCAGGCCAGGTTACCATAGGCATCCCACCCAGCGTGCAGCAGGCTTACGGCTCCTCCTGTGACCTTCCAGCCCCCGCTGCAAAGGCAGGCGGGATTTGTCAGCAGTCCGAGCCCAGGCTGCCTTGGAACAAGGTCCGTGCACTCAGCCGAGCCGCTGACATACTGAACGCGGGTGCTCAGAGCGGGGTCAGGCCAAGCTCACAGAGAAGAGCACCCACCTAAACACATAAGAAATGTTACTTCTAAGCCAACATTCACAACCAAGTTGCCACCTCCTGCCCTTTCTGGCAGGCTGTAGTTCCGTGTACCAGCACTGCCACCGCTCCCATGTGCCGATAGCGTGTGCTCTTCCAAAGCGCTTCTGCAGCGCTGCTGGTTGCGGCACACAGGCACATACTTTGGTTACTGACGTGTGACCTTAGAGGGTTTATTAATGGAAAACGTTGCAGTTTGAAGAGGGAAGGAGTTTTAGCCTGAAGCAGGCTGTCGTTGGATGACTGCTCCTTTTCAGAGGTCAGTGAGTAAAGCAGCATGAAGTTAGTTAAAGGTGACCTAGAAAGGGAGAGAATAAACAAGGCATTTGTGTTCTCTATGGCTTTGTTACAGCACACAAGAACAGCTTTTTTCTATTTTTGAAGGGATGTTTTTCCTATGTAATTTTTCACAGTACAAATCTAGGTATAAGATGTGGGTGGCAAGAACATTCTTAACATAAATAATATCTTCCACCTAAATAATTTTAAGCAATTTTTATGGTTTGTCTAACAGGCATCTGGACCTTAGGGTTGAAAACTTGGGGTTTTGTTTGGTTTTGGTTGGTTAGGTTTTGGTTTTGTTTTGGGTTTTTTAACAACTAGGTGTAAAGTTCCAGTTCTAAAGCTGCAATAACACTCAGACTACATATAATTATTAAGGTTACCCAAAGATATTAGTTTAGAAAATGCCTGTGGCAACAGAACACAGCCTTTCCACAATAAAGGGTCTGCAATTGTTTGAAGGGGATTGGATAGTGAATGTAAAATATTTCACGTTGGTTATTTGTGTGTTTGTAATTTGCTCTATGCACTTTCTCCTGAATGCATTTTAGGCTTTCTGTGTGGAATCACATTCAGTGGGGCAGAGGTATGATACTGTCCTAGGACAAAATGCTATGCATCAGGGACTTGTTTTGGCCCCAACAGATTATTACTTTTAACCACTATTTCCCTCTCCTTCAGTTAAAAGATAAACTTGTATGGGCTGCCAAACACCAAGGAACAAAAAGGAAGACTTAATCCCAGCAAGGAAGGAAAAGGGAGTTGAGCAAACCTGTTACTAACTTGGCTTAGCCACCATCCATATTAATGTCTTCAATCAGCAAATAAATGCCAATTCTAGCTTTTGAAAGCAAAGCAAAACTCGTAATCCCTTTCAAGTTAGAGAAATAATGTGTTAATACTAAGGGAAAGACCAAGAGTCAAAGTATTCCCAAAGTAAAAATCAAGTAATCTGGAACCATGTGAATAAAGAAAAGGCAAAAAGGAAGCTGCAAAAGTCATCTTAAAAATAGGACAAAGACCTTTGACAAACATCTGTTACAATATGGAAAAAAAATAAATCTTGAGTGTGCCACATTCTGTGATCTAGAAGACTAAAATAACATTTGGAGAGTCATGAATCAACATGAAATATTTCAGAATTATTGGCTTTCCCCCAGATACATCCCCTGAAGACATATTGTGGGAACATTCTTTGCACAAAGTATTCTTGCTGTGATACAGTTGGTAGCTTCCCATGAATTTGTAGTTCCAATATTACTGTAAATACAGTATGTTAAACAATTTTTTTAAAAAGCATACTTCCAAGAACACAAAGACGATATACTGTAAGCATACCCAAAACCAGCTGTCCCTGCTTTTTTGAGGTTTCAAAGAGCAGATGTTCAGAAATTCACATTACAATGGCACCTCCAACTTGAGTGCACAACTGCCACAGCCAACATCATGCTCATTGACTTATACTTAACCACCTTATTTAGTGCTCTAGAAGGCAGGGTAAGTACTACTTTAAGAGAAAGACTCCATGACTAGCAAACTGGGCTAACATGAGATGCTGTATTTTATGGGACATGAAACGTATTTCTTGTTTTAGAAAACTTCTGCTTTTTTTCCTTCAGCACACAGCTATCTCCCACCCCTCCTGTATTTTGAAACGTGTTTAATTATTTCTCTCTAATCTTTTTTCCCCCACTAGCTGCCCAAATGCAGCATACAAATCCACTATAGTAAACGTTTGTGAGGAATTTGCCAGTGTTGAATCTGCTGAATCTTTAAAAGCAGACAAAATGAGTAAGTCTGGAGCCAGAGGTCAGAAAAATAGTGGTGTGAGTAAACTCTATTCACAAAAATAGTCTAAAATGATGCAGAATAGGTTCCCAATCTAGCAAGGCAAAACATATGTTCCTTCTGCTGCCGTCCATCATTTCATGTGTGTGGCTGCCACTTTGGCTTATGCTCAGTAATACCTTACTCCCCAGGTAGTCCTATTGAAAACTGTGAGACAACGTGGGAAAGAGCATTCTCAGTATTAACAACAACAGTGAGGCCGTCCCTTTGTCAATCATCTATAATCTGTGCTTTTATTAAAAATAGTTTGAAGAGCTGATATGTGTGCTGACAGTTTCCAGCCCTGGTGCAGCAATCCATTTGGTTGTAAAGGGATTTAGTGCTCCAAATGCTGCAACAAATCTTGTAACTGCCCAATTATCACTTGATGGCCACCACTCTCCGGCACCCTAGGGGCCATGTCATTGAAGATAAGCTCTGTTTATGTTAACTTAGTGTCAGGATGTACAGCATATGTCTATGAAGCTGGATGAGTGCCCTTTTGCAGGATGTTCTGTACATTCACATTGTGCAGCCAGGAGCCCTGAAGGTGTTGAAAAAGAAGAAAAGGCTTTTCATAGAACTTAATCCAATTAAAGCACATTAATGAAGGTTAGGATCATCTGTCACATTATCCAGACACATCCTTTCATGCAACATCATCTGATTACAAAGTCTGATTTTCTTTTAAAGCTTTTCATCTTCACCAAGAAAATGTGATGGGAAATTCAGCACTTAAAATACTGGAGGCTTAGATGGGATTTCTGTTTCTTCCCCCATTTTTTCCCCCCTCTTTCTCTGAAAGAAATATGATGTTTATTTTAAAATAGTGGTCCATCTCATCAGGTAGTACAAACTGGCCTGCATCCAGTACAGCCTAGAGAGCAACCCCAAATAACACCACCTTTTGTTTGAGGGAATGTAAAACCTTAGCACAGCTGAGTAAAGGAAGAAACAAGCAGGGAGACTGAGACACCACACACTACAAATGAACAAAGGATTTCAGGTTCTGTCACTGCTAGAATGGTATCAAGCCAGATTTCTCTGATAGCGCTGAGTACACCTTCCCATCATCACCACGTTAAACACTTTGAGCAGTCGTCAGAGAGAGATCTGCCATCCTTAATCAGAAAAGAGGGAAAGGCAGATTCTCATTTCTGTACAACGCTCTTTATGCCACTTCAGCAAGGCAGAGGTGACGAGAGGAGAGTTTACGCAGCCAGGTGAGAATTTTCTCCCTGCAGCAGAGTCCGCGGGCACAGTGAAACTGCCCTACCTTTCTGCCTTGCTCCTCAGAGCAGCTGGAGAGCACAAATCCCCACGCTGGAAGGGCTGACACTGGAGCAAGGACTGGTCCAAAACTTGAGCAACAGGTAAACCCAGTAGGGATCAAAGTGATGAGAATCCTACTGGGAAAAAAATTACTAGGGAAATTCAGTAATACAATAATGCCCTGAAAATAAGCCTCAATCTCAGCATTACCCTGTGACACAAGTGTGACAATTTCTTACTGTATCAGTCCCTCATCTGGTTACTGCTACCTCCCTACAGAAGGCTACTGATCTCAAAACACAGCTGGTAAGAAAATGTCATTACACTCCTATCCACGTCAGTACAAACGCCCATTCCTGATGTCACCCAGCAATGAAGGCTGCTTAGATTGACTTTACACAGAAGTCCTACAAGAAGGCCCAAGCAGTCACCCTCAAGAGAAGTCCCACTCACTCACAGTCCCTCTCAATCAACTACAGAAAAAAAAATAGAGATGTTATTGTAATTATCCCACTGCTGTCCCTCAAACTTCAGTCAGCCTTTATGTCTTCTTGGAACTACTGCTTCAGGCTGCCTGGAGGCTCAGGCAGGCAACACGCATGTATTTTTGCTTTTCCTCACAATCAACAGGTCTAAACATCTGAGTTTCTGAAGAAATCACAACACGCTGCGTGCTGTGTAGTGCCCGCTGTTGGCTTGATCCATTTGCTGTTGTCATCTCTAAGTTCATATGCTGAAATTTGTGCAATCTGTACTGATACCTGTAGGATCGGGTCAGAAACAAAAAGGCAAGCAGCCACACCTTCTGGGCCCCTTCTGGCCCTGGGGGTGGGGGGGAGGTTCTTATTAGCATTCAAGGAGCACCCAAAGCCTGCAAGGAATGCTAGGTTTTTAACAGGTACCTTCTTTGGGGTTTAAGTTCATTGTGTACTTCAAGCAAAGAAAGCAACGCAGCATGCATGGCTAGTGTGCTTAATTTCTCAGTTGCATTTAAAATATTACTGAGGAGTATGCCCTGCTGAGGACTCCATACATTTCTGAAAATTCAGCATTGACTTTGACAGAACATAGCAAAGCAATGCAAGATAAGACATCTCACACGTGCTAAAACTAATGCTATTTAAAATGAAAGCCAAAATAACTTCTCTCAACTTTCCTCCATGGAAAGAGGGTAGAGGGACCCACCTCGAATTTTGGAACTTAAAACACATGTGAGGACTTATAACTAGGAACGTGTTTACAAGAGTGGTTGATGGAAGCGTAAAATGCAATGAAAAGTCATAAAGCATGTTGTACTATTATATTTCTCATGTATCAAGCTCGAGCAAGTACTACTGCTGTAGTCATGAGACTACTCCCCGTGTATTTGTGCGTAAGACACTGCAGGCATCATCTTGATTAAACTACTATCCATCATCCTACTGGGGACAGACACTTCCCTGTAAGCAGATGCAACTACTAAAGCTGGTTCAGCAACAGGGTTACCGGACGCAGCTTCATCCACTTTTCCTGGGCAGAGTCTCCCTAACCCTCCAAGCTTCAAGTCCAATGTAAGAGATCAAAATCACTATGAACTTACCTCCAAAGCTTTTGGGGATGGACAAAGTCAAGGTCAGTCTAATCTACCATTCAATATAAAGTGCACTTACAGACACACACCTGGGAATCTAAGTCAACTTGCTATATACCTTCTATTGGCTATATGTTGACAGTTGAGATCAGTGGCCATCGCACAGGAGTATCCCATGAAATCATTTCACTATTAACACTTATTTATTCTGCAGCTTTCTTAATACCTTTAGTGATAAGTTAATGTCCTGATGCACAAGATTTCATTAACATTCATCTAGCAAATACAGATTTGGCACAAATTTACTCTGAACTTGTACATTCAGTTAACCTCAGACTTTGGAAAAGTTTGCATCCCATTGTAACCCCTTTCTGGTTTTATCCAGTTTCCAGTTATCACGGATCACATTATTCATTGTATGAATGTAATTGTTCAATTGTCATTTTGTGAAAGAAAAAGGGTGCCCTTGCAATGGGCTTACATTTTCATGTGCCCTGTTTTATACCAGTAGTAGCAGACTTGACAAAGAGTATGTGACCTGATTTCCCAGATGTCTGTAAATGTACTTGGCATTGAATTTTAAATCTGACTGAATTCAAAGCTCTTCATATAAAAGTTAACTTGAGTTGTGTTTTATCTCTTTTTTTTTCTTTTCTGTCTCTCAGCAGCTGTTCTTCTTTTATTATTTCATGTGCTATATTCAATATGCAAAGTTTCCTTGTTTGTTAGAGTGCATTACAGTTTCTAATGCATCTGTCATGTTGGAAAACAGGAAAGTAGCATAAAGCCTCTCTTGTGATTCCCCCCTAGTTAAAGGAAGGCTTAGTTAGAAGAAAAAAAAAAAAAAAAAAAAAAGGAAATTTGCCTCTGAGCATCTAGAGAGCTTAAGAAAAGGGTTCTTCAGCTTTATGAAACATTAAAAATTAAAATACCAGTGAATTTAATGCTTATAAATGACAAAATTGACTGGTCCTGGGAATTCTCCTTAAAAGGATGGGTTTGGAGCTAAGACACAAGACAGATAGGAGACCTGGATTCTGTTCTACATCTGCCAACAGCTTTCTGGTTAACCTCTCAGACTGGAGATATTTAGAGAAATAATCCCCATCCTCATCTGAACCTATGTGGGATCCTAAGGGAGTATTTTTTTTTTGATAAAATAGCTAGGTCTGCTTTCACCCTTACTTAAGTTAATTCTGCCAAAATTGAGCCAAAGACATACAGCTCAGTCCTGCCTCTGAAATCTTTTCCTCACTAAAGCTTCCTATAATATAAACCACTAGAGCTTTATTGTTAAGTTTCTTTGGAGCAGACAGATCACCAGGCTTGGACCTGGGTGATTTCTTTGCGGCTGTCAGGATTACTGAGCACTAGCAGAACTCTATCCCAGGTGATACCAAACTGTAACTCAGGGTAATTCACTTTCCCTCAGCCTCAGGTGCAAAAGATCACTCCTGCAGAATCCTGCACAGCCACTGCACCCATCCTTGCGGTATCGGTCCCTCAGTATCTCCACAGCACACTGCACAGCACTGAGCAGCTTCCAAAGCTATACACGCCATCAGGCATTCTCAGTAGTAAACAAAAATCAAATAACATCTTTAATAGGCATTCAATAAACATTAGGTATATCATTGGTTGTTGGGGCACATATGAACTATGTTCACATACGGATATGGTTTCTATGTCTAACGTGCATATATATATGGACTGCTACAAACATGTGACAAATACACTTAATGTTTTTGTACATCTTTTTAAAAGCTAGGCTTAATATCATAGAATCATACAATATCTCAAGGAGGAAGGGGTTCACAAGGACCATTGATTCCAACCCCCTGCTCCCTCATGGGGCTACCTAAAACTAAAGTATAAGACTAAAAGCATCATCCAGATGGTCCTTGAACTCTGACAGGCTTGGTGCCATGACCACCTCCCTGGGGAACCCCTTCCAGTGACCAACCAGCCTCTCTGTGAAGAACCTTTTCCTAATATCCAACCAGAACTTCCTCTGATGCGGCTTCATTCCACTTCATGTCCTGTCGCTGGTCACCAGAGAGCGGAGATCAGCATCTCCTCCTCCACTGCCCCCCTTGAGGAAGTTGTACCCGTGCTGAGATCCCCCCTCATCCTTCTCTTCTCCAAGCTGAACAAACCAAGTGACCGCAGCTGCCCCTCCTATGTCTTGCCCTCGAGACCTTTCATCATCTTGGTTGCCCTCCTCTGGACACACTTCTCATAGTTAGATGTCCTTATATTGAGGTGCCCAAAACTGCACACGAGGCCCGAGATGAGGCTGCACCAGTGCCGTGTAGAGCGGGACAAATCACTGCCCTTGAGCCACCACAGGACACAGCTGGCCATTTTTGTTGCCAGGGCACACCGTTGAATCGTATTCAACTTGCCATCAACACAACCCCCCAGATCTCTTTCACGGGGCTGCTTTCCAGCCTGTTGTGCCCCAATCAGTATGTATAACCAGGATTACCCCATCCCAGGTGCAGGATTCAGCACTTGCTCTTGTTAAATTTCATATAGTTGGTGATTGCCCAGTTCGCTAATCTATCCAGATGTCTCTGTAAGGCCTGTCTGCCCTCGAGGGAGTCCACAGCTCCACCTATATAATCAACCGTGAATTTTTTTTTTTCTTCACAGTAGCATTTACAGAACTAAATTTATTTCTTTTCACAAACAGGCTGTCACTTACTTGGTAGGAGCAAAATAATAGGCAGAAGGTTTAATTATTTGAAACCAGAGAGCATGCAACGCCAACTCACTCGAAAATATCCTACCACTGTCAATGGAATTAAACCGGAACATGCTAAAACTGGGTTCCAAGAGCACATCTGTGGCTGAAATGCACCACAATTCCAACAGCATGTGGTCACAAAATAATTTCACATCCCTGACCAATGTTCTGGCGAGTTTTGCTGTTTCCTTCTGATTTCAACAAATTTTCATTGGGACAAAATTCCCTGTGGTTCCTTGTCTGGCACCTGAGTCGGAGGCTGGAGGGCTTCATGGCAGTCAGCCAGGCAGCACACTGCAAAACGCAGACCTAGGTTCTTTCATGTTGAATTTTCAAAGATTGGGTCTGAGTGATATCAGATCTAACATTATCATCTGTGAAACAGAATAATCTTTTTCCACCCACCACTTCAAGTCCAGATATTCCCCCTGTTTTCCATATTATGCATGGATTTTCCTCAGGTTTTTGGGCATCAACAACAACAAAACAGAGTCATCGGGCAAGATTACAACACAGATGTTGTCTGACTCCATTCAAAGTTTAGTGTTGACAGTACCTAGCTACATTGAGCAACTGAGCTACGATCGTGGCCAGCCTCTGCAGCCTGGTCTGACCCAGCAAACTCTGCCTCCGTTCAAACTGGGTCAGTGTGGGCTGTGTCTTATCCTGCCTGTGCGGCTTGCTTGTTCGAAAAGCACAGAGGATTTTTGTCTCTGGACCGAGTCACAGCACACTCCCTGCAGGACCTGCCAAAAGCTGAACGGTCTCGCATAGGCCAAAAGCACAACGCAACCTTTAAACCCACTGCAACATTTTGGCCAATAAAAATGTGAACTTGGTAGTCACCCTATAGCTTTTTTTTGTATCTTGTCACCAGGCTATTTGGTCTTTCATAGTGCTGTCTTCACATTTTGTAAATATTTTTTCATCTCCTAATCTTTCTGCATCATAACTTTTTCAAACAATCAGAAGCCACAGTTTGAAAAAGTATTTAAATGCCTATAAACCTTTAAAATGTCTAATGGCCTTTTAAATACAGGTCTGAATGACTCAGAACTAGATCTACAATTGGGAATTATGTTCAAGTTAGGTTCCTAGTTTTAATTATGCAGATGCCTAGCCAACATTACGACTTTGATTATCCATGTAGTGCTAAGACGCTGTAGCTAAGACTGGGTTTCAGAGAGGCCAGCACACTAAGCTAGAAAAATATCCATTAAAAAAAAAAAAAAAAAAAAAAAAGGCAAAGCTGAGGAAGGGAGTCTGTCTCTCTTGGTGGAAAGACCAAACTCTTCAGATGACTCTTCTGACTCAGACACACTGTAAACATTAGATCTATGTAAAGTACCCTGTCCTTAATCCACCAAATATTTAATTATTCATGTGAATGAGTAACCGTTCCAACTGGAGTGGTTTAGCAAGCTCTAAGCTAATGGCCACGAATGGCCTGACACCCAAATCACTCCAGACAAGGCAGGAGCTCAAATCCCCCTTGAGTAGTCTAACCACCGCTGCATAAAAGGAATGGTTTTGCGTAGTGTCTCTGGGTGACTTTCCCGCTCAGACATTATTAATACGTCTAAATGCCTTCCGAACCAGGTCTGCCTTGGTACACTGCTGCAGGTAGAACAACATGACCTAAGCCAGAGCACAGCCTTCTGCCCAGGTCAGGCTAAACTGAGACTTCAGTGCTTCAGAGCGTTGTAATGACAATCCTTCACTTCATCACACAGGTGCTTCTACCTCCTGTTACAGGGGTAGGAGTAGGTTTGTCTGACCAGACAGACAAAGCTGGAGACTGAAACTTGTTTGAAAACATCCCACCCTACGCCAGCCCTGATGTGACGTTGTGAATAACAACAGTCCCGTGTTCTGATCCCAGGGTTTCTCTTTTTGTTCCTAACCATATAAGGGAAAACTCCTCGTCTTCGCTCTCTGTCATATATCAGCACCAAGAGCAGCAGAGAGTGTGGAGATAAATATCCATACCATTACGTTTCTGAGGCTGTTTAGGTCCCTGAAAAGCTGTCGTTGGTACTGTGCAAGCATTCTATTTGCAGCAGATCTCCTGCCATTCAGAGATCATAATGGAACTGCTAAAAATAATAGACCAGAGCAAACAGTGATGCCTGATCCACAGTTTCATAGGTTCTGCTGTATCCATTGGTTCTTCATTAGTTCTTTAGGGTGAGTGACATAAATATCTGCTAATGTTCCAAACATATCAGTTCTATGACTGAGAAGACTGTGAAGGGGTAAATAAAATGTAAGACTTTTGGTAAAATAGTAGAAGTAGTAGAAATTAAGTATATATATTTCTGTAGGCGTGTGGGACAACAGAAATTAAGACATTGGTGCGAAGAGGGGTAGGAAAGGCTGTAGGAGAAGAGAAGCAGGGGGATTATTTTAGAGACTGGAAAAGCTAATATCTTATTTCAGGCATCTGTCTAGAAAGTGATCAGCAGATGGAAGGTTCACAACATCTGGCACTTAAATAGAAAGTCAATATTTAACAGGATTTCCTCCGTCTTTCAAAATATTGATTTCTGAAAATAAACAGCCTTTAAAGAGCACATACATACATATAAAAAACCCTCAAAAGCAAGCTTGCTATGGTGCTGGGTCTTAGCACATCACACAGCTGTCTCAAATGTGGCTACCACCTGCCCCAAGGGTAGATTTAAACCTTAAAAAGTAGAAAGTGAGGAACAGTTGTCCTCGGTTGATCAGATCATATGATTTCCATGACTGAATCTAACCTTAAAGCCCATCTACAATTCCCATAGGCCACAGCCAGAATATGTGTTATGTGCATAGCAAAATCCAGTCTGGGGTTTGCCTGTCAGAGCTACAAGCAGAAAGAAGCCTCTTACTTTCTCCACCCTGCATTTTAACACTCAGTTAACTGCTATCTTGGAAATGAATTATAAATACCTTTTAAAATAGTGTAGTGATATTTTAGCCTCATTCCTTTTCCATAGCAACTCTTAAATCAAGCGTTGTCTCCACATGTCAGGCCAGTGTGGCCAAAACCACCACATATGAATTAAGGTGAATGTTAAAGAGGGAACAGTATCTCAAAAATGCTTTCTCTTTCAGAAAGGGAGTTTCTTTTTCTTCTCCTTTTCTTAACATGAAGTAAACACTTCTTCCAAATTGAAAAAAGATGTGCATGGAAAAATATAACAGGAAACTTGAAGGAAGGAGCCACAACAGGAGGTCATCATTAAAAAATTCTAAACTCAGAGCTGTGGAAGGCCAGGAAATGTCATTCACCCTTTGTGCCGTGGTAACAAACCTAGAGTCGGGTTGGAAAAATCTTAGTCATAAACAAATTTCAATATGTGCCTGAAGGAAAAATGAAATGAAACCTGTACCATGTAGCCAAAACTGTAAATTAAATCCTAAACCATCAAGCCCCAAAAGAGTCAACAGCCTTAGTCCAGATAAAAGCCAGCTTATTTTATACACTCAGAGCTATTCAGATGTCCAAAATTCCAGCTAAGCCCCTGGGCCTAGTGTTTCCTTTCCACTAAATATTTTTGAAAGCCTGAAGCTAGCCAAGGGAAAACACCAAGCACAAAGACTCATGTGCAATTCTGACCACATTAATAAGCCCTAGATGATAAAGGTCTTCTCCCTTCCAAATTTTTTCCCCTGAGTTAAGCTACCTTACCCAAAGCCGCTACTTAGAGGTTCAATATCTCTGCGTGGAAAGGAATTATTAAAAAATACGAGGACAGATACTCTCATCTCTCAAGGTCTCAGTCTCTCCTTGAAAAAAAAAAAAAAAAAAAAAAAACCACCAAAAACAAATCCTTGAAGAGTACAGCGTACAAAAGTCAGTAGTCTATAGTTCATTGGAGCAGGGGGTACCGTTTATTCACAAGTTGCAAGCCTGTATCCCCAGAAGAACTGTGTGATGAGGAGTACATGAACATGAGCCAGCTGAACTGTTTCTATCTACTCAGCAACTTATCTTCTATGTACTTTCTTTCACTTCAAAATCTCTCTTTGAAAAGTGATGTGGAACTAACGCAGCAGCTGCAAAAGACTGCTGCTACATACCTGCTTCATTGCACAGGCCACTGTAGAAAGCAACTGAGGAGGACCGGAGAGTCTGTCTCCTCACCTAAAAAAGTTGCCACAATCTGTCTGCACAAATAGCTGATCCCTAGGAGAGCTCTGCTATTGGGGATGGCTTTTGAAGATGACTTGAGCAAGCTACAAAAACTCAGCGCTTCAGCCAAACAAGCTGTTTGTAAAATACTGGACAAAGAATTTCTGATGTCTTCCAAAGTTTCTCATTGGCTGGCCATACACAGAGCTGCTTATACCAAAGAGGTCTGATTTCCTTCTATGTATTAAATAACCTGGTTCTCTAAATTCAGCTGTTAAATAATTTATCTATTTTTGAAGTATCAAAACCAGAAACATAATCTTCAGGTTTATTAATTTGACTACATGTTCTGCTCTCCCCCTGCTCTCCTAATGACCTGGAGCTGTGAATGGGCTGTTGTTCTGACACTCCTGGGTATGAATGGCCTGTTAGCATTCAAAGTTAGTGCAGGCACTGGTTGTTTGGCATCCCTGAATTTATGCCCATCTGTCAAAGTGGTTTTGTTCCCACTCAAACAGTCATATGTCGGCTGCAAGAGAGTACTGGCACCAGGTGTAAGTTTAGAGTAGACACAGCTACAGTGTCAAAAAAAAAAAAAAAAAAGGAAAAGAAAAAAGTTTTGCTTTGCAAGAAGCTTCTTCTGATAGCAAGTAATCAAAACATATGGAGATTACAGACTCAGATTTGTTGACACTTTGAGGCATTATGCCACAAACAAACGCTTTTATCCTTAAAATGTTTCATAGCTGAGAATTTACATTTGAAAAGCCTAATTAAGGGACAATATCGTCCCTCACAGAAAATAAGCAACCTCCACAAATTCAGTAGATATGCTTTGAAGTAAGCTGAAAAACTTGCCCTTACATAAGACTTCATTTCATTAGTGGAGGGCTGGTGTTTCTTGCTCCTTTAAATGAGTTACAGGCATTCAAAGAGGCAGAGATTAGGGAAAGTTGCCCCATGAAGAAAAGAAAAAGCACATCTTGCTTTTCGGGAACACAGTTTTATTTATTCTGATCACATTTCCTGTTCAGTAGCAAAAGAAGGTTTACTCCTTTGACAATAAGCAAATTGAGACTTTTCTAAAACTGTGAACCACTATTAGAGACTGAGGACATGGGCACATGTTAGAGATTCAGTAGCTTGCATATTTGCAAGGATGTCTAGGAGATTTAGTTTAATAGGAAGTATCCAAGTCTGACCTCTGACAGAACACTTATTTTTCTACTTCTCTGGTTATTTGAGTAAGAAAATCTTCATATCGCACCCTACATTCAGGGGGACAGGCCTCCCTAATGCCAGAGGGGTCACCCCTTAAACATTCTGAGAGAAGGTGGAGAAGAAACAGAAGGGCAACAGGACTTAACTAAATGGGATGGGGAACAAAATTTGGACAAATGGAGGGGCAAAATTTGGAAAGTGTGAAGATAGCACCATCCAGTTGCACTCTGGGCACACTGAAAGGTGCTTTGTTGTGCCAAAAGGGCACGGGAGTTAAAAATGTACTGGATAATGTGGCTGCACCTCTCAGGATCGGTAAAGCCCTGAAGTGCGTGAGTGACATCCCTCACAATTCATACACGCCCAGTGGAGATTAAGTAGCAATAATTCAGGCACCTGGCCTCACAGAACTGATTTACTCTCTTCCCATCCATGCTGACAAACCTCCAGTTTTCTCTCCTACACTGCTGCAGCAAGCGGCAATGAAAACACTGCGGAGACCTCCACAGGTCGCGCACTTCACATCAGGCGGTCTGGAAAGGGATTAGGTTCCCCGTTCAACGGCCACGCGTGACACAGGAGTGTTAGAAAAGCCTCCCGAGACATCTGTGTGCAGGTGTGGGAAACAGGTCTTGCATAAAGCTGCTATTGGGTGTGCAGCACGGACGTACCCTGAGGGGTCTGGGGCCACCCGCGGGGCTTACAGGCCAGACAGAGCCTGGGCATCTTCACCAAGAGATCCCTCAAGGACAACCTGTCTCAGCTATCCTGTATCATTGCATGGGCTTTGTAGGACATATATCACAGCTCTTCATCCTGCAGTAAACTGACCTATGACTCTTTCCCAGCAAATTTTGGGAAAGGCAAAAAAGTATTGGAGGGGTACCCTCTGACTGCAGGGTGATCATATGAGTGAGTGAAATCATCACTTAGATTTCAAGCTGTACTCTCAGTCAAGCAGCCAATCTGGACAGAAAACACCAGATTTGCAAGACAGCTTTGTGTATGAATAGGTACCAGGCGTAAAAGACAACTCAGGAAAACCTTG
>KL255057.1:33286-50528 GCA_000699545.1 Podiceps cristatus
AAAAATATAACAAGCAAACATCTTTCTCCCCACATCAAGGTAACTTGTAAGCTAACGAGCCAGAAACAGATGTTTGGTATCTTACTTTCAGAATCAGGAGCTCCCTAAAATGATTCCTGAGTTTTGTCATCTTTGGTGTTCTGCTCAAAGCCAACCGTTTAGAGACAGAAATAGTTCTGACAGCATTATGCCGGCTGGTGCTTCCAGCTACACTCTCTTGCCTGCAATTAAAACATTATGCTTTATATCCTCGTGATAAAAAGGGGTAAAAATCTTTTCTTGGCATTCAAATAGTTACTATCTTCAGACTTCATGAGAGTTTTGATAGTGCTTAAGTAAACAGGAAATTGAAAAAATGTAAATAAAATAGAGGTGTTGGAATAATCCCATAGCGTGCTCCTTTCATTCTCACGATGCTCACTTGCTTAGGGTCGCCAAACCCTTTCAGTTATGTTACACAAATTAAAATCATATTAAAGTGCTATTCCCAACTGTAGCTCACACATTAAGATGCCTTAACAAAAATGTGGTCAGACTACTCTGATGTTTGTCGGAAAGAGAAAGAGAGAGAGAGGGCAGAGAATGTAATTCCTTCACAGTTAAGTGGAAGCTTTTCTGGATGAAATAGTACTAGCAGTACTTATTAAATTTCATAACAGGATGTTCTCAGCTCAAATATCCTCCTTACTCCTTGATTTTATAGTGAGACTGGCAGAGCAAAACCACTATGGGACCAGATAAATATAAAAGTTTTACTTATTTTAAATTGCTTTTTCCCCTCTAACATTGCTGCCCCAGACTCTGGATTCCTGAGGTTCAGGCACACTCCTACATATCTCACTTCACGCACCAGAGAAAGCCACTTTTACCTTCCAGATCCCTGCATTACCAGTTCTTAAAACAGCCTTACAATTTGAGTGTTGCTATCTCCAGAGCCTCTCTCTGTCCATCCCTGGATGTCCTCCCCCATCAAAAAAACCTGCAGTCCTCTGAGTTTTCAAAGAAGGTGGAAAAGTCATCTCTGTCTACTTTGCACATCAATTAGCTCTAATAAGCTGGCAGACAATTCTCTGCTTTGTCATAAAACCTGTGAAGGACACAGAGAGAGGTCCGGGGCTAGACAGATCTTTTGTCGTTTATTGACTGTATCCCCCTTTGAGACTCCTCAGGTACAAACACCAGATGCTTCCAACCTCCTCTCCAGTACAGAGCAACCCAGTTAGGAAGGGCTGGAACCTTCCTTTCCTCAGGCAACAGTGCACTATTACTTGCTTTGGATATGCTAATATTTCCTGGGCCTCCTCCAAGCTGTCTCCCTGCCCAGACGGATTGTTAACGACTGCTCCCAGCACTGCCTAAGCCTTTAACAGGTTGGTAACTCATTATGGAGAACAACGTCCCTTGTCCGAGACAAGGAATCACTCCAGCATCAAAGTTCTGCCTTTCCATACATTAATCCTTGTGTTTCCTTGTACCAACAACGTGTTAGTCTGTAACCAACAATGCATACCTACAAGGCTATTGTATATGACTACTGAATATTGATTAAGGTCACACAGAGAGAGAGGCAGATATTTCAGGGTGATAAGAGGTTTGGAATGACACCCATCGATTTAGCCAGCTATGATTTACAATAGGTGTTGCTGTGACCACCTGCGCTGTGCTATTAGATTTGGTTTTTTGCATTATTTTTTCCTACATTGTCAGCCTCCACCTAGGTATTATTATTTTACTCTCACTTTGATTATTTCTTGTGGAGCCCTCCTCACACTTGTTGGCTCTACCAAAATAAAATAAAAATTTAAAAACAGAGAACATATGGTTTGATAGCTAGCCTGAAGATTAGTAACACATTTTAACATATGGCCACAAACAATATAAACATGTATCCAAATAAGTACACTTTTTGGTGTATTCCATATGTGCAAGTTTATATATATATATACACACACACACTCTCACGTGTGGAATCAAAGTTGTGTTGTGAGATAAAGCCCATCATCTTCTATACCAGTAAGTTGGCATAATAAGGAATATTATTTCTTAGGCATCCAACCTAAGAGGTATAATATATTTTCACGATGCCAGGCCCTACTGCCTGTAGGAGTTTACTCCCTATGCTCAGTGCCCGCTCACTGCTAAGAGCTGGTGTGAAGGAGGGCCTGGAAGGAATCTCAGCGAGATCTCCCCTCTCCTTCGCAGGGGAAGCAGCTTTCAAGCTGAACGTCCCACCCTTTGCCCCTGCCAGCGCCCGGTCTCCTTAACACTGGCCCTCGCCCACTGACTTGACTTTCTGGCTTGACCTGGGACCTGCCTCATCACCACAGACTTACTGGGCAGAACTGAAACTAATCCCAGTCACTGTCTCTGGGTCTGATCTTGTCCTGATTCACCTTCGGGCCCCTCGCCTGCCTGGCTGACACCCTCATCACCCAGATCAACCTGCACTTGTGGAGCTGCCAGCTCTCATTGCTGCCCCACGCTCTTCTACCATCAAATTTGTTTCTTTTAAATAGCAGCTGCTCCCGAGGATCCATCCAGGATCCTGATCATGCAGAACTCTACGTTACCATTGCCAGTGGCAACGGCATGCTGGACAACCCCACAATTAGCTGCCAAACAACCATGTCTATTTAAGAACCTCTCTACCTCTCACGTGCTCTCCACTTGCTCCACTTATTGTTCGTCCTTGGGAAGATCAAAGATTATTACATGTTTTGGAGCATAACAACCACCTTAATTTTATCCCTGGCTCCTCATAATATTAAAAGTTTAAAGATGTTTAATCTATGGCCCTTGCATATGTTAGCAACAGAAGTTCCTTCCGTGCGAATGCAGAGAAAGCAGGTGTTTGGCAGTGAGCGGTTTTTCTCTTGTGTCCACTCGAGAAGACATAATGGCAGCACATATCAAGCCTATTGATTGCAAATGCCAGCTCTGTGGCTTACATGGAAATGCGTCTCAGCTCCCAACAGGTTAGGGGGAACATTATACAGCTGAAAGCCAACAGTGAGTCAAGTGATTCATAGACAAGTAAAAGAGGCTTTGTTATGTTTTTCCTCCCTTGAAACAGAATTACGTTTCATGGATGGTGAGACAGAGAAGAGCCTCTACAGAGCTCCTATGGATGCCATCCGCAGAATTCTAATGTATGCTAAGTTGAATCATTAATATTCATAGATCAGTGTTACTGCCAAAAGAAATAATTTTTACAACAAATTTAGCTTACTGCATTCTGAGCTGTCAAATCTCTACAGGATTTAGAAGCTCACAAGCTCCTTTTAAGCTCAGACTGAATCCAGAAAACAAAATTATCTTTTGACTTTAATGAACTTCCATTGTTCTACCTTTTTTTGCTCCTTTTCCAGACACACTAATCCTATGGATTCAGCTCCTCAATTTCTCCATCTCACCATGAGTTTGAAGAGGTCAGCCACTACTAAAGCCATCAGGGAATATCCTTAGATGGTTCTTTCATATTTTCAAAGGATTTAAACATATTTTTGGCATACAGAAAACACAGAGATTACTTTTAGAATATACTGTTCACTGCACTTCATTTTTCATTAAAAAAAAAAAAAAACAAACAACTTTTTTGGGGGTGTAGGTGGCTGGTTTTTTCTTTGGTTGGTTGTTTTTTTGGGTTTTTTTAACTACCAGGAATGTCTTGAGCAAGGCGATCATTTCAGTGAAAAGACTTAAATCGGCTTTAGTTTAAGCCAGCATATAAAAGTTTCGCTTTTATCTAGTGAATTGTCTTTTGAGACTACTTTGTTCTGTCCAGATGCCACTGTGATTTATTAGGCTGCTGTTCAAACCTGAGCAGAGGACAGTATAAAATATCACCACAGAAGTCACATGGTGGATTCCCTACATCCCAGGCACCTGATTCTATCCAACAATATCTGAGCAATGCAGCTCTGAAGAAGCTGTACTTCACATTTGTCTAAGAAAGAGACAAGGTACAAAACCATATGTTGTCATACTGAAGGAAGAGGAATAACAAAAAGGAAGTAGATTTACCTATTACAGCTGATGTTTCAAACCAGGTTGAATAAATTCTTCCTTTCACCCAGCACTTTTTTCATTCTGTTACATACGACTTAAAAATTAAGATTTTTTTTTTTTTTGGTGAAAATATTGTCATAGTATCAGAGCTATAGCAAATTGCACTTCATGGTTAGGGAAATCTGTGAAAATGTGCCTAAATTCAATCCTCGCATGCAGGTTTCTTTAGAATTAGATCATGGGAAAGCTCTTTTCCAAAAATATGAATATATTTCAAAGAAAAAATTAGATGTTAGTTCTCACACAAAAAACTCTCTCTCAACATAATCCAAGGTTATAGCCATTTTGATGGCTAAGACAGAATTTGAAGATGAACAACTTTTGAGCATAACAGCCCCTGAAACTAGAGATCCTTTATTCCTGTTCATCATCTGTATCAGACTTACCAGTGTGGGAGGATAAGAATGTGGCCTTAAGTCAAAGCAGCTTCACTGACATGGCTACATTTTCATAATTGATCTGGCTGTGAAACTAAACTGGAATGCCACTGATCTATTTTCTTTACAGGCTTACAAACCAGAGGGATGGGATTCCACACAAGCTCATTGCCTAATTTGATTTTCAACCAAATCACAATTTGTAACAAAAGATTCTGGAGAATGCCACAGGCATACTCATTGCAGAGATTCATACTATTGCAAATTCATGTGTTGTTTGTTCTGTAAAACAAACATAAATCAAGTAATGGTAGGTCACATTAATAATACTTTAAAACCAGATTGTGAATAGTCATCATAAAACCTGAGTGTGTAGACTTGCATTTGTTCGCTGCTTCATACCATAATTTCCAACAGCGGAGCAGCTCTCCAAAAGCTGCTATGACTCTCCATCAGTAACACAGCTATATTTTTCTTAGTGAGTGCATACTAGTTCTGTCTGCTTGGAATAAGTTTCTACATTCTGCTGAGTGCTACATAGGAACAGGTGCTCGGGGTAAAGACAGACTGCAGATTTTTGTGCTTTGATT
This sequence comes from Podiceps cristatus, assembly GCA_000699545.1. Taxonomy (NCBI): domain Eukaryota; kingdom Metazoa; phylum Chordata; class Aves; order Podicipediformes; family Podicipedidae; genus Podiceps; species Podiceps cristatus. Next base: position 38,322 of record KL255057.1, read on the forward strand.
GCTTCTGTCTAATTCTCTTTTACAAATCAACCCCTACGTCTATACAGTGCAAGACAGCACTACGTGGCAATTCCCACACCATTTCTCAGCATCCTAGTGCTTCACAGCACAGTGCGGTATATTGCCGAGCACTAAGTTAGGCCGCAGAATATGACTACCTTTGCGTAACGTTGTGTAGAGAGTCAATCAGCCCAGCGTCACCAAAGGAGGCACGATCTCAAGTAGGACTATGCAGACCCAGATGTATTACCCCAGGTGCTGGAGTTCACATCCCCGTCTGGATGTGACTGATAAAACCAGGACCTCTGAAGCACTCCCAGTAGCATGTCAACAGCATCCCTTCAATCAAAGTTGGATCTGTAAAGCACACTGGTAAATTTATTAGGTTACTCTATCCCATTCTTTCAACAGAAAAAGATTGTGAAGCACCACATCCAGCAAAACCCTCAAGGGTGGGGGACAAGAGGGAGAAAAAGAGAGTAGCTAAGGCAGAAATGTCTTCAGCTGACAGGGCTGTATCTGCAAGGGGATGCGTGAGCTGCAGCACAAGTCCCAGTAGAGGGGCTACACTGTAGGATGCAGATGTATCTACATTACCTATTTTGTTTCAATAAAATAAACTCCTATATGCAAATATGTACATCTATCTATATTATGTTTCCCAGGACTTAAATATTCATTACTGTTCTTTACAATAATGTCCTTGCATGTAAAAACCAAGACTTCTACAAACATAGAAGTAATTAGCATTAATGATAATTTACTGTATGACCTGCATTCTCTTCCTGATTAGACCATTAACTTTAATGTAAATGTCTATTTGTAGTTTGCAGGAGATATTTTAATATTTGTGTTGTTCATAGCTAGACTAGGGAAACCGTTTATGGAAAGCAATTTGTTCAATGTAATTCTTCAGTTGCCCATGAGTAAACCACACTCATTATTGAATCTATTTTGTATTAAAAATCATTGCTGAAAAAATGTTAGTATATAATTCTTGGTCTATAAATACATTTCTAAGCACTTCATTGCAGACAACTCATTGCACAGTCTAGAATTAGGTACAGATCACAAGGCATTGCTTGTGGATATCTTTCTATAGGTACTTCGCATAACCAAGCCAGCAGTTATGCAAGCATTTTTCTGGACAAAGGTACTTACTAGAATAAATATGTAAAGAGAACACAAGAATACTGAAACACAAACCTTTCAGAAAATATTCTCCTAAAGACTTATATATTGACCAATTCTCTTGAGGAAACACTGCACCATTCCCTACCACACATTCACATTTTTTGCATATTCTGCACACCATAACAACAGGAAGGTCAGAGTAACAATCATGACACAGCAACCCCTCAAGCGGCTGTTCAGAGATCAAGTTACACTGAGTGGAAATACTTACTGATGCATACTGTCACCCTTTCTGAAATCAGAAAGACTCCACCAGGGCCTTTTGACAAAAGAATGTAAGTGGCTCCACATACGGAACAGTTCAGAGCCACTCTTTGGCTCTGATAATACAGAGGGGCAATGGTTTACACAGTATTTACTCAGTGCCTAAACTTTCTTTCTGGCCTCAAAATGGCAGTGATTAAAAAAAAAAAAAAAAACAACCTAGAATAAATGATGCATCTAACAAGGACCAAATTCCTAAAAACACCCAATCTCTTTAAAAGTATAATGGAAGATTATGTCTCTAATTTTTAGTCTAAAAGTGCAGAAAAACTCAGATGATTTTTTTTTCTCCATTAATGGAGCCCACATGAAAGGATTTGCCCGATCAGACACAGACATCTACTTTGCAAAGGTCTAGATCTGAGAGGCTTTCCCTAGGATCTCATCATACTCACTGGAGATAAGCACTACAATGGACTACACATCTCATCCTAAAGTGAGATGCATTTAAAACAATTCAGATGAATTAGGCTCATTAGATATAAGCATATAGACTGCAGACATTGTAGATAAAATGAATCCTATCCCATGTTAATAAGGAAAGTTGTGACCACGAAAGCTTCACTACTAAGTACTCTCCAGCAAGTAGAAACACATTTCCTAGATCATTTTTAAGTTGGGTTTTTCTTGGCGTGGTTTTTGTTTGGTTTTTTTGTGTGTGTGTCCCCCGCCCCCCAATAAAAACATGAATACCAGAGAAAAGCAGTCTTGTAACATATTCAGATGGCCTAAACAGGAAGAAGGCTTCAGATTTTTCCTAGAGTATAATCAACCCAATTAAAATTCAGGAGGACTCTCTTTAACTTCTTCCCTATCAAGCAATACAGACTTCTCCATTTATGGAAGAAGAGTTCATCTTCTAATGTAAAAAATGTGAAACAAGATGGCTTGGCGCAGATCGAATTTTGCTTGCATGCATTTCTTAACTCTGTTTCATCAAGCTTCTATTCTTTGCGTAAATATTCAAGTTGCTACATAAGCAAATCTTGCACTAATAATGACTGTCATTAAACTGCTCGTTTAAACAGATGATTCAAGTGAAATATCAGGGTTCTCTAGTCTGACAGATAAGCACTTGGGAAGTGTTGCTCTGTTATTTGACATGTTTCCCTTTTTTTTTAAATCCTAAAGAATTCCATGACTTGCACGATAAGCAGCTTTACATTTTTAACTGGATGAGCATAGATACTGAAGTAAAAAAGAAATCTATCATTGAAAGAATAAACAACTCTTGTTGATAGTTCATTGTTGACAGGCTTTCTTGAATAGAACTAAAACATCTTCTTGCTTTAGGGCGCAAATGGATTTAAAATCTCACAGTAGTCAAAGCACAAAATGAATGTGAGTTCAAGAAGCATGGTGTACCTCTGCAAAAGGAAAAACCTATGAACAAAGGATATTCCATTTCAAAGTATTACAGCAAAGGAAACTACAGACTTTCATTTTTAACCACACAAATTTCAACCTAAGTCATCCCATAAACACCTTCATTGCCTGACTAAATAAAAGGATATATAACACTCATCAGCTGACAATCCAGATCTTTTCCCTCTCCAGTAGTATTCCCGTGGTATTCGGGCACCTCTGTCATGAAAGATGTGGGCACTGCAAAGGACAGCCTGCCACTTAATGAGTTCTCATCTAAAATGCATACACTGAACAGGAATAGCATTTTTAAAGTCATGCTCATAGGCCCAGGGCAGAGTTTATATGTTGCCTTTCCTGCCAGGCCTCTCCCTGCCTAGGCAAAATGGACTCGCGCTGCTCTGCGGGTGGACCGGCCTCCAAAAGGCTTTTCCCATCAGCTGGCAGTGCCAGCTTTGCCTTTATGCCAGAGACATCTCCACACCTCCCTGCTTATCCTTCTAGTTAATTAATCATTACCCAGAGAGTCTCAATGGGACAAAAAGGTGGTAAAATGACAGCAGAGGAGAGGGGGAGCTGGAGACAGACGCTTTATGAGAGTTGCCCAAGAAAAGTTGAAGGAACCAGTCACAACCATATCAACACTAGGATTCCTGCAAAACACCAGTTTAAAAAACTGCTGTGGTTGCAACAGTTCACAAACAAACTCTGAAGGGAAGACAGATGCTCCTTTTGTAGCTGGAAGGGAGCATTTGTGAGTCACAACGCAGAAAAAAAAGGTTTCTCAGTCCTCCACAACCCTCGTTGCATCACTCACTGCATATATTTTGTGAAAACAATTGTCCTCTCTCAAATTTGTTGCAGTCTTTCTTTGCAAAATACCAACCTTTTGGAGAAAAATAGTGAGATACAAAATGTTACGCTTGAAAAACTATTAGTTTATACCAAAAAGCATCTTGGCTCTCTCTTTTCCCCGTTTCTTCTTTATGACCTGAGTTTTCTGGCTGTACAACTGCACCAAAAGTAGTGATATAAAGGTAACAATCTCAGGGTCCTTATGCAGGCTTTGATTGTATTTTAAAGTAAAGAGTAGCAGTACAAGGTATGATGAGGAAATATTGCCTATGGGTAAGGTTTCAAAGGCTTTGACTTGCAAAATTAGAATTTCTTCTTCACCTAGTAAGCAACTTAGCCCAGGAGGAAAGCTGTCCTGACCTTTGGGTGTGTTTATAAGCTGATCATGCATGAAGAAGGTATAGAGAACTTTTCTATTTACTATGACTTCTCCATAGGTGTTATTGATGGGCAAGTTACAAAATTTTATAAAGCTGTACTGCTGTGCAGGACTAAATATCTATGTTTTGTGTCTGGGAAAATAGCTTACTGAATATATTGAAGATGCTTAAAACATTGTTGAGCTTGGAGAACTAGATGAAGAAGAGTGGAAAGGACTTTATGTATCCTTTATACCTATCTTATATATGCAAATGAGCGGATTCCAAGGCATACCGTTTTCTTAGCATTTACATGCAGAAGTGGTACAACATACCATCATTCACTCTTCAAGTAAAGCACTAAGAACTAGCTCTAATCCAGTATTGGTATCGTTTAAGTATCAAGGAAAATAGTTTGGGTTTGGGTTTTTTTGGTTTGTGTTTTTGGTTTTTTTTGTTTGGTTTTTTTTTTTTCTTTGGGTTTCACTCATAAATTTTGGAAGTCTTTTGCTATGTGTAACCAATTCTTGCAAATGTCTCCTGCAGAGGTAATTAAATCCATCCTCCAAAGCAGGAAAACTTCCTAGGTTTTTCTGCCTTTGGATGACATAGCTTTTAAAGAGAATTTACTTAAATGCATTCCCCACATTCCCTTCTTCCCCAGCAGGTAATTTCTCTGAAGAATTTGTCTGACTTAATTGGGCTCACCCTTGATTCTAGAGAAGCTCAGTTCCAGACTGTTTATCTGCAGTTGCAACATATAAACCTTGCTCCAGTCTCCACCTGACAGCTAGCACAACTTCTGAGAGGCCTCAGTTGCTTTCCATTTTGAAGCAGAGATCAACTATTGCTGTACAGCTTCAAGAAAATCTGTTCATTAAAGCTGGGGAAGTACGTAATACTCAGGAGGCCATAAAGGCAGGATAAGGTCAAAATCAAGGTTACACGAAAGAAGAATTGCTAAAATTGCTCAAAATTAAAATTCAAAAGATGAAATAGTTGAAAAAGAGAAACAATGTCAGTAATATATTGCTTCTTCGGAAGCATTTCTTTTTATGAATAAGCTCAAACAGTACACTATAAGTTCAAACACTCCAATACAGTAAAAAATATCATTTTTATCATTGTACATACACAAGGCCAAACAAAAGTCACTTTACATATCCTTGAATAGTCTGTTCAACTGTGTAAATTACTCTCAGGTTAAGGGAACATAGATAGTGGAAGTTCTCCTTATTTTGTTAGTAGATGAAGGTTTCAGAAAATTTAGAAAAATGGATTAAACAAGTAAAGAACCAGTGAAAAACAATCTATTCCGAAATGAAATAAATGCAGCATTTTAAAAATAAGTGAAAAGTCTTTTACACTAACTGAATAAAACAGGAGTTTAATATTGAGGATTAATGTGTATGCCTTTTCTTTGTGTATGACTTACAGACAGTACAATTCAAGGCACAACTTTATTACAGTTAAATGGTAAAATAAATCTTGTTTATGAGAGTTTGCTTGAACCCCATTCTGAGTCATACATAGAGATATGTAAGCGCTTCCGTGAAAGATTACCTTGCAGTAAGTATTCATCCTCCTGAACCATAAATTCTGCAAATTATTTTTAGATGTGCTAAAATGTAGCTCATTCAGCAAAGAACGAGCAGTTTGAATAATGAAAATGAGGGATGTAAAAGAAAAAAAAAAAAAAAAACACGTCTGGCAAAGCAAATAATATAATCTCAGTGAATTTGCCTGGTACTGTCTGTTCTTCATACTTCTGATTCTCTTAGCAAGATTATATCCTTGAAAAAAATGGTTGTGAGTTTGAGGAGAAAAGACGGCCTGTCCATGGCAGCTACTAAAACAGCACTTTCATATATAAGGAGAGAATAAGGACCTCTTACTAGATAAGTACGTCCTTGGCTATGATGGAGAGAAAGGTGTAGAAATCAAAACCAAATAGTCAGCTTGCAACATGACGCAGACAAAGAAGGCGGCTGCAGTACCACTAGAGTTTTTATATGAGTTCTCCAAACTACAGTTTACTCCAGGGAAGTATCATTTACAAACACTGAGCAAGGCACCATCCATAGTCAAGCGGGGTAAGCAATTCCTCAGCGCTAATCATCTCTACCCGTTTTGGCTGGGATACAGTGGATTTTCTTCATAACAGCTCTCGGGGTGCCACGTGCTGGATTTGTGGCCAAAACAATTTGACAACACACCAAGGCTTTAGCAGTTGCTGAACAGTCCTTGTAGAGTGTCAAAGCCTTTTCTTCTAGCGAGTAGGCTAGGGGTGCACAAGAAGCTGGAAGGGGACATAGCCGGGACAGCTGACCCCAACTGACCAGAGGGATATCCCAGACCAGGTGACATCATGCTCATCAATAAAAGCCGGGGGAAAAGAAGAGGAAGGGGAGATGTTTGGAGTTATGGAGCCTGTCTTTCCAAGTAACTGTTAGGCATGATGAAGCCCCTGATTCCCGGAAATGGCTAAACACCTACCTGCTGATGGGAAGCAGTAAATGAATTCCTTATTTTTGCTTTGTTTGCACACATAGCTTTTGCTTTACCTGTTGAACTGTCCTTTCCTCAACCCACTTTTGCCCTTTCCATTCTCTCCCCCATCCCACTGCAGGGGAGTGAGCGAGTGCCGGGTGGGGCTGAGCTGCCTGCTGGGGTTAACCCACAACCTTCAAGACTGAACTCAATCAGATGACTGATAATGGTTTTAAACAAAACAAACACAGTCCTTTCAGTGCATCTCTTCTGATGAGCTTCAAAAAAGTGAACCTCTTCTAACATCTTTTACTAACTTGTGTCATAGTACCTAAGCCAGAACAGTATGAACAGCAAGACACACCTGAGGAAAGTGTAAATCACAAGATGAAGGCACACAGATTGCAAAGGTCAAGAAGGGAACAAAGAACGGTAGCTGTGACGGTGGTATGACATATGGCACCAAAATTAGCTTGCATTGAGCCAGGCCCTGTATAGACAATGCAGAAGAAACAATTTTCCTACCTTATTTTAAATTGTCACGTGATGAAGAAAAGAAACAAGTAGAGGAAGAAGGAAAGAAATACTAGTTACACAGAGGCACAGAACATTTTTGTTATGCTAGTCATGAAAGCCAAGTATGCAGATCAGTGTGGTAATTTCTAACTACAGGAAAGGAAAATAATAGAGGCTCTCCTCAGAGTGTGAACACTACAATATCAATGTTAATGACTATTCTGTAATTGCAAAGTAATAGTGTTTTAGTACCACAGCTATTACTTACCACCTCAAATTTAAAAGGTTCTGCTAAAAACAAGTTACAGCTGTAGATTCTGACTCCCAGCCAGAGTTCTTGCCAGGTAAAGGTACCACTTGCAGATGTGAGTAGTCCACAAAGGAGAAAAGAACCCTTTATCAGATACAAATAAACCTTAACGCTTAGGAGACAGTTAAATATACCAAGAAATAACATTAGAATGTGAGTGAACCAAAGCAGCTTCTTAGGAAAGCCTTTAACTTCCTATCAACCTCTGATGAACTTGCTGACTTCTGCAGCCTTTTGGAGTCAGAGGATAAACCATGCAAATAAACGCTACTGACGTTTCCAACTGTCCAACCTTTGTTTTGTAGTACAACCAATTTTGAAGGTCCCTCCAGATGTTCACTTCTCTGCTTTTCCACATTGTCAGGCCCCATTCCTCTGCCACACAGGCCAATGGCAGAACTCTTCATGCCCATACTAGCAAGCAAGCCTGGCTTCCAAAACAAGGAGGCCGCACCCAAGAGTACCTACAAGAAATGGTGCTGACCACAAGCTGACCATGAAACCAAACCGAGAGGGTAGCAGCTGTCCTGACCCAAAACAATGACAAAGACCATCTGAAAATGTACCAGACAGACGAGTGTCTGTGCCCACCAATGCTCACTGGTAAGTTTAGTTCACTGGCCACTCAGCGCGCTGCATTTACATACGCAATGCAATAGTATCTGACTTGTCCAAGAGCCCAGCGTGACCTGGAGATGAAGGCCCTGACAGGGTCTCTACTTGGCAGTGACAGACAATCAGATGGTACAAGCTCAAAAAGGTCACTCTTCCAATTTCCTGCATGGCTTAGTGTTTGGCATATAGCCTACCTCACTAGTCAGGACAGCACAGATCTTGGCTCAGCAAGGCCCTACAAAACATGGGAACTCTTTAGGGTATCCACTGTTGTAGGCAGCAATGGTAACACCTTATCTATGCTACTCTTCCTCCAAAAGGACATCGGGGGAGATCCACTGTCAGAAAGAGAAACGGAGTTTCTCCAAATGCTGCGAGTGTGACTAGACCTCTCGCTGCCTGTTCGCTCATCAGGCCAGACAGGAGAACATCGCCAGCCTTTCTGTATTTCCAAAGGGTTGTGTGAGCAGTGACAATTCTGCAGTCCTACTCTACAGGACACTGGTCATCCAATAAGCAGGAAATAATCAATGGGGTCTGGAGGGCAATGTGGGAACTGTTTCTTTTGAAGGGGGAAGAAAACAAAAAAAAAATCTTGCAGCACATTCAGCCAAGCTTACTGAGGCGAGCATGTGTTTTCCACCCTCGTTCCTAAAAGTACATGGAGATCCTGCCAATAAAGCTCTAAACTGATGTTGCATTTAACTGCTACTGCAGCCTTTACTTCACCATAAACTTACCTCATCAAAGCTTTTTATATTAATGGGAATAAGGCCAGGTCTCACTTACTGATGTAAATTCACAAAGGCATCAATGAAACCCATAGATACCGCAAGTTTCGGTTTGTGCATGTAAATCACATACTTAATACTCACTCTTACTTAAATATGGAATTTAAGTCCGTACAAAAGAAGGGCCAATTAAAAACTCCTCATAAGGAAAAAGGGAAACCAGTAACACATATATAAAATAAATTATGTAGGAACACCGCTATTAATTTGTGGAGTCAAACCAGAGTTAGGATTTAAATCCTCATTGAAATATATATATAAGATATTTTTCCTGTCCCTTGTGTACTATGAAGGACTTAAAAATAGCATGGCATTTAGGATTGCAGCTTTGCTCTTACAGCTTTTAAAATATATAAGCAAAAGTACTTGCATAGCTATTTTGGTCATTCACTGGGGTAAGTTATTTGAATTTTCACATAGTCTGGCAACACATCTGCAATTATTTTGTGTTATTTAGAACACATGTTTCATGAAACATAATACCAAATAAAGAGCTGCTCTATATTTAAATTTAACCATTTATATATTTTTTTAAAGGTTCAGTGTACATGTTTAAGTTGAAATAATAGAAAACAAGAGGATTTAAATATATTAAGGATGGTATTATCATTACCACTAGTTTCTGTTTCTATAGCAGCTTTTATCCCAGGATTGCAACATGTTAATTAAGGCTTCTGTTCAGAAGAGCCTTCGTCTCCATGAAGATTGTTTAACACATGCTTAGTGAGACTCATGCACAAGCTTAAATTTAAGCTCATTTTAAGATGACTTCCTGAGCAGTGATATGGCTTTTAGCACATAGGTAAAGGAGTTTTTTCTCTTTACAGTTAACTACATTTCATACCATCCCTGAGGTCTTCTCAACTCACATAGCCTCTTTAACAAGTTTTGCTCTGTTCTAGTCCAGGGAAATGAAACACAGACAGACAGAGATGCACATTTTCCAGTCTGGTCCTTAATTTGGGTGAGACTTGTTTTTCCAGACCAGCCTAGCATTCTAAGGAGCTTTCTGAAAATTAAGACCTAACTGTGTAAAAGGAGGAACTCAAACCCAGGTTACTCAGATTTACTGGTTCTTTCCTATTAGCTGTAAAATTGCAGAAGATTAGCTTGTTACATTAGATCTCCAGTCACCATTAATGTCAACGAGATTCATTACAATTTACAGCCTCACAAAGTCAACAGACATAAAAGAATGTAAAATCTCTATTTGATCACTGTTACAGGTGCATCAGGAGTTTCCCTTTAGGATATGAGTTCTGCATAGAGTGGTTTAACCAAGTAACATGTCAAAACCAGACAGGCTCATTCACAGCACCGGAAATTCAGTAGACACAAACCTTATCTCCTCTAGAGGCACACAACCACGTTAATGTAACAACCAGTACGAGTTAACTTCCTAAATTGCATAAAGATGGCACTTTTTTTCCCTGTTTCAAGTTGTAACTTGAAGAGTATTGGAATGCACTGTAGGAAGGGTTTGAAAGCGATCAAAAGGAATAAGAAATCCAATTTCCATTAGCTTATGGGAAAGGTGAAGCACATCTGACCCAGAATCCATGTGTCCACCCCCCCACCCCCAAAACTGTCCAGAAAGACAGATATTTTAGTAAGGTAAGTTTTGACAGAGTTTTATATTCCTCTCAACTCTGTGGTCAAAGTTAAACACATCCTTGGAAGTACCACTTAGCAGCACTTCAGTACTGATGCCTGAGTCCCTGCAAGTATAAATTCCTTTAGAACTGTGTGTAAGGAAGATTTCTCAAAGGAAAATCCACTCTGTTGGGAAATTCCCACTGATCTCACAAATAAGCAATAAGATAGTAACTAGCTATAGCAGTTAAGCGTTGTGGAATAGGTGTATTTGTACATCCAGTTCCCAAATACACCGGAAAAGTGGTGAACTTTGCTATTTACTCAGAGATTAACAAGCACCGCGAGGCAGGAATCCTAACAAGAGGCTGAAGAGAGGAGAGGGATTTCTGACCAGCTCTGCCAACATCTCCTTCCTGCTGCAACCATTGGGAGCTCCTGGGCAAGCACCGTGATGTGCTCAGTGCAACACTGTTTGCGTAAGACTGCTGAAAAACACTAGAGGATTTGTCATTTCAAGCCACACTTTTCGCTGTCCCAGAAACACAAAGGGCCTGTGCGAAGCACAGTGCGAAGCTCAGTAAGCCAACAGTTGGATTCTGTCCTGAATTCAATTTTTAATTTTGGAGTTTAGCCTCAAGCGATGTGTCATTACTTGTCTCATACTGAAGTAACAGCAACATAGATGATGGCAATAACAATTTTTGCAGAAAATGTCATTTCCAAAAGTAGAATGCAAGACACCTTGCACAGTCCCTGCTAACACTCACTATTTGAAAATCCATCTGCTCTAGACATAATAAAACTCTGAAAACATGGACTTTCTCTGGAGCTGATAGGCACATTTCTCCACTAAAAAAAAATAAAGTTATCTTGAACAGAGTTACTTTTCTAAACATGGTGTTCAAAGCGGGTGCTTGAGAAGGTCTCTCAGTTTGGGTTTATATTTTCAGTGCATCTGGTGGTGAGTTAAACTAGAGATCAGTACTAACTCTGGTTTATTGCTGACATCTGTTGAATGTTAGAGCTCATACTTCCCCTGACCTGAGCACACAAGTCTACAAGCTCTCAGAGACAGCAGCCTCTCTCCTGAAGGTCTCAAACAAATTTAGATCTGAAAGGAAAAGGCAATACAGACCATTCTCCTCTCACCTGCTCACAGTCTCTGAAAGAGACACCAATGGGGACAAACTGAAGATCAACTCCCAAATGCCTGCTAGAGAAACTTGCACAATAATGAAACTACTGAATCTGGCATTTGTTCGTTTTTGTTTATCTTCCAGGTGCCTACTGTCCTGGTTAAGTTCTCTGAATAACAGTCCAAACACATAGGCATGCAAACTCATGCTGCCACGCAAGTCATGCTATGCTGCAGATAAACTAGCTGGCCACAGAAAGTCAGAAGCAGCTCCGGTGTGTCACACCAGCAAGACATTTTTATTTTTTTTATAAAAATAATAATGACATTCAAAATTATTAATATATGAATTTTAAATACATTACCAGTTTATTAATATTAGATATTTGGCATTATATGATATGAAGTACACCTGTGTCAAAAGGGGAAGAGGATCCTGGGACAGGAGTTAGCGGCGCTCATTGAAAGGGCTTTAAACTAGATTTGAGGGGGAAAGGGATAAGACCAGGGTCGCTAGTGAAAGGCCTGGGGCCGGTATGCCCGCGGTTGGGGGACGCTGTGCCAGCGAGGCTCAGCGAAGGGGCAGAGAGCTGTGCGGCAGCAAGGGCGCAGCTCCATCGGGGCTCGGCTTAAAAGCCTCTGTGTCAATGCGTGCAGCGTGGGGAATCAAGAAGAGGAGCTGGAGGTGTGCCCACACCTGCAGGGCTGTGATCTCCT